>JAGFNQ010004634.1:0-234751 GCA_024364735.1 Boesenbergia rotunda
TCTTCAATAACTGATAGGTTCGTCATCGCTTATGAGTAACACGTCGTTCGATTCACTTATGAGAAATCCGTATCTCTCTGGAATATTGCGTGTCCTATCAGACCTACGAAGAGGTGGTGTTGTTTTAGGTTCAACTGATAGCTCATCATTATGAGTTATTGGTTGTGGGTCTAGACTAGGTGTCTCTGTAATGTCTATTGGAGTTTCTTGAACTTCATCAAGTTCAATGCCACTCCCACTGTTTTCTTGTAAAAGAAATTCTTTTTCCAGAAATACAGCATGCCTTGAAACAAACACCTTTTGTTCCAAGGGATGATAGAATTGTAACCCTTCGTTTCCTTAGGGTATCCAATAAATAGACATTTATCAGACTAGCATCCAATTTGTCTGATATAGTCCACTTCACATAAGCAGGACAACCCCATATCTTAAGGTGAGTTAAGTGAGGTTCTTACTATTCCATGTCTCATACGGAGTAGTAAGAACTACCTTGTCGGGACTTCTGTTTAGCAAGTAAACAGTTGTCTTAAGTGCATAGCCCCAAAAGGATTTTGGAAGAGTTGCATGATTCATCATCGACCTAACCATGTCCATCAAGGTTCGGTTGCGCCTCTCAGATACACCATTATGCTGTGGTGTATACGGCGGAGTCCATTGGACAATATCCCATTGTCCCTAAGATAATCTTGAAACTCTTGACTTAAGTATTCACCACCCCGATCGGATCGAAGTATCTTAATACTTTTGCCAAGCTGTTTCTCTACTTCATTTCTGAACCTCTTTGAATTTCTCAAAAGCTTCAGATTTGTGTTTCATCAAGAACACATACTCGAATCTGAGTGATCATCGATAAAGGTGATGAAGTAGCTATAGCCTCCTTGTGCAAGAGTTGACATTGGTCCACATACATCAGTATGTATTAGACCAAAGCAATTCTCCCACTGGATTACCTTTCCGAAAAGGGTAATTTGGTCATCTTGCCTTTTAAGCATGATTCGCACGTATCAAATGAACCGGTTCAAATGATTCCAAAATTCCACATCGGTGTAATTTTGTCATGCGTTTCTTACTTACATGGCCAAGACGACAATGCCACGTGTAGGAGTCTATTCGATTATCTATTCGAGCACGTTTGTTGCTAACTTCGATATTGAAAACGTCACCGGATAAATCTAACGTGTAGATACCATTGCACAAAGTTCCATTCCCATAAAGAACGCCATTTAAAGTTATGTAACAACAATTGTTACTAAAAGTTAAATGATAACCCTTTTCATTCAAACATGAAATAGATACAATGTTCTTTATTAACGAAGGAACAAAATAACAATTATCCAATTCTAAGACACGTCCAGTGGGGAGCTTTAGCAAATATGTTCCGATGGCAACAGCAGCAATCTTTGCTCCATTTCCAACTCGCAAATTCGCTTTTCCTTTGACGAGTCTTCTTCTATTCCTTAGCCCCTGTATGTCATTACATATATGTGAGCTACACCCAGTATCAAGTACCCAGGTATTTGAGGAAATAGAGTGACATTCAATAACGAAGATACCTGAAGAGGATGGGGCATCAGATGCCTTCTTCTTCAAGGACTCAAGATAAACCTTGCAGTTTCTTCGCCAGTGACCCTCCTTGCCACAATGATGACAAGTTCCTTTTGGTGTCTTTTCAGTCTTTTTGGCCTTTTTCTTCTTTCCTTTATTCTGTTCTTTGGCCTTCCTCTTAGAACCTTTCTTCGAGGAACCAACTAACAGTACCGTCTTTTGATCCTGCTTCACAGAAGGCTCTACAGTCTTCAGCAGGTTGAGCAACTCAGGAAACTGGTCTGGAGTTGCATTTTCAGGAGGACGGTTGGGAAGTTGATCTTCAAGGACATAAGCAAGCTTCTCTGCCTTGAGCACTATCCTCAGGTTTCGAAGCCAGCCCATGAAGTTTGGCCCAGTCAGTTTATTGGTGTCCAAAATGGAACGCAAATTCAGAGAAGACATGATCGAGTGATTATCCTAGAAATACAAATTGAGCTTATGTGAGAAGAATGATTAAAGAATGTATCAACATACATTAATAAAATCCTATTTATTTTTCAAATTGAATAACCCTTTTTATCAATTCGGGAGATCGTAGGAACATCTCCAAATAGGTTGATATCCAACCATAGATAAGAACAACCATGGCTGTGGCCATCAAGTTATTCTTAGCTATGAAGGTAGGTAATTATACCGATTACATATCATATATATGTAATTATCACTTTATGCTATCAACTAATTGAATGTTTGCATAAATCATTGGGTTGTTAACTCATTAACAAGTATGCAACATTATACATAGCACCCAACTGCACTTCTCTTTACATCGACCTTGGCTGTGGCACAACAAATCGATGCTCCAAGCTTAAGGCTGACCCATTAATCAAGAAATAGTTTTAATATGGTTGGAGCTCATTCAACCGTTTAGTCAGGCTTGGATGTGTCCAACAACCAAAACTAAGGATTGACCTCTGACTCCAACTATATTATTCATAAACTAATTCCATGGTTTGAACATGTTGAGGTTCAAGCCGGGCATGGATGTGTCCATCAACCCAAACGAGAAACAAAACTCCGGTTCTAACCATATTAATGGAAGGTGTTAGCCTTAATATTTTGTAAGGGGTTTTGGGTCTCATCCTTTCTTTTCTAAGCACATTCATGACATATATTATGTCATGACTAACGATTTCCTTAATAAAGTATGTATGTGACTTAATTTATCAAGTCTCATTAATTGAATTAGGAACCGGATTTCCTAATTCTAATTTCATACTTTATTCAAGGAATTGTTTTGGGAAACAATTTCCTAAATTGTCATAATCAATTTCGGAAATAATATGTTTAAGACTTTGATTTCTCTAAATCAAATCTTATTAAATTAAGAGGCAATTCCCTTAATTCAACCACATATTATTTTCATGAAAATCTCTTTTAAGAAAACTCTATAGGAAATCATTTTCCTAATTAATTTTGGAGACAACAATATGTAAGAGCATCACCTCTTAAATCATATTTTATTCATGGATTTAATTAATTACAACAAATTGTTTTCTAAGGGTGGCTCCCCGAGGCTCAGATACCCAAAGAAAAGAAATTTATCGTAAATTCAATTTGGTCCGCTTCTGAAGCGCAACCAAATTAAACATGACAATTTCATTCAAAATTGGGAAATTAAATTACAACAACTAACTTTAAATTGGACGGCTCCCCGAGGCTCAATCCAAAATAAAGAATTTTGTTGATAATTTGAAACCAATTTGAATTTAATTATCAATTAATTATCCATAAATTTATCTAGACTTTCTTGAAAGAAAGTGCCCAAAATTGCGAGATTTCATAATAGGTTTTCAGAATAATTGTAAGTTTCTGGTACAAAGAAACTTACATATTTCCAAAATTGGAAAATTTCCAAAATAGGAAATTTCCAAAATTGGAAAGTTTCCAAAGATGGGAAGTTTTCTCAATTATCATAAAATTTTAGAAACTAGGATATTTCAAACGTTTGCGAAATTTCATGAGGATTTCCAAACTTTGAAATTCCTAAATCTAAAATTTATAATAATTGAAAATTTTCCATAATTGAAAATTTTTCCAAAATTGAGATTATGACAAAGTTTTCCGCAAAACAATTATATGATTATGTCGAACACTAACCGGCTCTGATACCACTGTTGGGACCGGGTGCATGTTGACAAGGATACGGGTTCGTAAATTTTAAAATATTTATGTGCAGCGGAAGAATTAGCATTAAATAATTTCTCAAATTATTTTTAACCACGTATCTAGCATGCGACCTTATGATGTGTGGACATGATCATAAATTAAAATTTTGCAGAAAGTAAACTAATTTACTTAATACCTCGCGTAACTCGAAGTAAGGGACGAGATCCAACCGTAGCGTCCCTTGGAAGCTCCGCCTCTATTCGCGTCCACGCCGAGTTCTCTTCGGGATGACTTCGCAAAGCCACGAGTTTTGTGCCGACAAGAACTACTAGATTCTCCAAAGGCACAACTAGAATATCAAGAGAGAAAGATGGAAACTAACCACCAAGTAACGGAATCAAAATTCCGGGAAGGAAGGAGTTGCGACCCGCTTCTTCTTCTTCTTCTTTGGCACCTTCTTGGTGGAGGTAGCTCACGGCAACCCTAGGAGGGGTGTGCGCCGGCCCTAGGATGAGGAGGAGGGCGCCGGCCCTAGGAGGAGGAGAGAAGGAGAGGGGGAGAATAATAGAGGGAGAGAGCTACTAGATCTCTTGATAACTCTATTGAGGAATTCAAGTCTAGCCTTGGTTCCTTTATATAGTAGCCTCTCCCTTGCCAAGTCTCCCCTTTAACAGAATTTTTCATAAGAAATTTATCCTATAAATTTTCTTATGAATTATTCCGTTTATGCCAAGTTTTATTATAACTAACTTTATAATAAAACAAATACATATCTCCTTTTATTATGGAATAAAATTTACAAGAAATTTATAAATTTTTCTTATCATGGAAAAATCAATTCATAATTGATTTTATAAAATTAAAATAAACCGATCCATGGTTCATTTTAATTTCCATAAAAAGAATAAATTTCTATAAATTTCTTTATATAAATCTCTTTATATAAATTTCTTTATATAGATTTATTTATCCATAATTTTATAAAACAAATCGCGCTTGATTTATTTTATAAAATAAACCAAATAAATTGGTTTTCTCTCCTTGTAGTGGCCGGCCAAACCAAAGAGGGTGGGCACCCTCTTTGGCCGGCCACACCAAGCCAAACCCATCGCGAATTAAACTCATTTAATTCCTCCAATAAGCCTTCAAAAGACTTAGCCATTTTAAGCTTCCCGTGCGCCTCTGATAAATTTAGATTCGACTTATTTCTCTTGATCGGAAAATCCAATTTTCAACTCGTTTTAAATCCCTCGGATTACTCGTAGTGCGTGTGACTAAATAGACTTTCGATTTATGTTGGCCGTCTATAATCAACCAATTATAGAACGATCATGAGTGGCACCTAGTAGTACATCATGACCCCCAATTAATCGAAAGATCAACGGTTGACCTCAGAAATGATTCTGAAACCCTTCAGCAGCTCTAATGAATCGTGCCTCATTCCCTTCACCATCTTATACCCACTTGGTTCAGGACATGGTCTGTGTGTGTCAGTCCCCACTAGGCTGACTACGTCACACCTAGCCCAAGTAACGTTCTCTCGTCCTTTGGATTTCTAATTACTCTCATGTATTTAAGAGACTCATACTCTAAACATGACATGCTCTGGCCAGAGGCTTTGAGTAACAATCCGACGATAGGCCTGGGTATACATCTCCTCGCAAGGAGTGGTGAATCCTTTGTAGGCTGTTCAAACATCTTCGGACACTTCGGCTTATACCCAATCATCCTGGGTCCACACCTCCTTGGAGATGCTTGCTTAAGATGTTAAAGTATAAGTCTCCATGACCAAGATGACTTGAACACCGCAAGTCAAAGGAACATCGCACTTAAGCTGCGGTAAGAACTTCACTGACATGTCTATATATAGACTACCATGTGATGTTTTACAGCCAGTCACACCAATGAACTAGTTCCCTTAACTAGCATTCATGTTTATCTCCGGACATCCCAATGTCACCAGCCAGTGAGAATCAGCTGATTAGAGAATAACCCATGCTAGTCTCAACAGAATTGATAGTGTCCGTGTTTATCAATTCATCGACTAGGGATAATTTTAATACTTCACAATTGCACATGTAGAGATAATCACTAGTTGTGAATTCATCACAAATTCTCTCATGCTGTGAATTGTATTGCGGACATTCAGTAAATGAGTTTAAGATCCCAATCAAATACACAAACATGTATACTCAAATAGTAAATTATCATTTATTAAAATAAATGTTTACAATCATAAGGCGATTGCCTTAGGACACTTCTCTCATATTACTAACATCTACCTCTCGAGGTGGTCTCGGGCGTATGCCATCCCGAGGGGATCTCGGGGATCTACCTTACCGAGGTGGTCTCGGGCGTATGTCATCTCAAGTTGGTCTCGGGGATCTGTCTACCCGAGGTGATCTCGGGCGTATGTCCTCCCGAGGGGATCTTGGGGATCTGTCTTGCCGAGGTGTTCTCGGGCATATGCCATCCCGAGGGGATCTCGGGGATCTACCTTGTCGAGGTGGTCTCGAGCGTATGTCATTCCGAGTTGGTCTCGAGGATCTGCCTATCCGAGGTGGTCTCGGGCGTATGTCCTCCCGAGGGGATCTCGGGATCTACCTTGCCGAGGTAGTCTCGAGAGGCCAAGGCCCGGCCAACCGCTGGGCCCCTGCACTCCCGCGCGCATGCGCGGGGGGGGGGGGGGGGGGGGGGGGGGGGGCGTCTCGGGAGCTTAACCTCGACCTTTAGATTCATTGACTTAGACACGTAGCTTCTCTGTGTCATACGTTAACCACGGGATGCTCAACCCCATCATCGATCATTCCCAAACACAAATATTTAAATTTTCATTGACTAATGGAGGTATCAATTCTAGTTTATTTAAATATTTTGATATTAATAAAGAAAATCATTAATTAGATTTATTTCGGAATTACTTAACTCAGCTGGGAAACATGTTTTCCAAATCACATTCACTCATAAATTAAAAAATTAGTATGATAGGATAAAAAAAGTTAATTAAATAATTTAGTAAATTAATAAATAGTAAGATATTTTTATATTATGATAATTGGAGTATGATAAATTATTTATATATTAGAGTGATTTACCATTGAATTAGCATATTGAGAGTCTTTTATGAAGCAAACAATGCTCACAATATATCTTAATTAATCTTTTTAATTTTAGAAGAATATGAATTAATTTTAAAAATATTTTTAATATCATTCCATAATATTACAAGTATTGAAAATTTTAAAATTATATGTCAACATAATATTGGTGATTTATATTTTCATATTCAATGCGCATGTCATATTTTAAATTTATATGTCAAATATGGATTAAAAATATTAGAAAATTAAATTAAATCAATTAAAATTATTACTATTTATTTGTTGTTATATCCTAGCTAGTATAATGAAATAATAAGGCGGTTTTTATAAAATTAATGGAATGAGATTTAAAAAGTTTCATACGAAGTACCAACACATTGAATTAGACATATATAATATTATAAGATTTATTTTAATATAGAGAATTATCTTTATTTTTTTACAAAATACTAATAATATCAATGTATATTTATTTTTGTAATGATAAAATATATATAGTAGTATTTGTGGAATATTATAAATATTTAATGATGCAATTGAAAAACTATCCCATGTTTATTATCCCACTTCTTATTTGATTCTAATGATTATTTTAACATAGATTTAATTTTAAATGAAATATCATGAATTATTTTTTCCCCTCTGCGTGTCTGACAATGAAGAGAAAATAAGAAAAAATATATTTTTATTATATTCTTGATATCTATTTAGTTGTATTTAGTTTAGGTCTTACACATAAATTAGTTATTTTGCATGAAACTTAATGTGATATCAAATCTTAACTATTTCTTTGGTTTAAATTTTTTTTTTGCTTAATACTATAACCCAAATGGGAAGACTAAACTCTAAGGGTGCGTTTGGTTCAAGTTATCATACATGACCTTGATTATGTGATTACCTGGTAATCACATAACCAAGATTATGGGGAATGAAACATAACCTAATGTTGTTTGGTTAAATTTAGATGATCAAAAAAATCTTGTTTGTTTGGAGGTAATAGTATATAATCTAATGTAATATTTTACCATATTGCCCATTAGTTTAAAATTAAGGATTATGATAGTATATGTTTATTTATACTAAAAATTAAAAGAGTAAGGTAATATTTTGTATTAAATTTATTTAGTTTATCCTAATTATAATTTATTTAATTTAATAAAATTTTAATTAAAATACTAAATTTTTTAAAAAAATTATTTATCGCCCGACCGCCACCGATCGTTCGCCGGCAGGCGGTCGGCAGCAGTCGCCGGTTGCCGGTCGCCAGCCGGCGGCCGGTCTGGCCGGTGGTCGCCGGTCGCCGGTGTGGCGGTCGTCGGGTCCGGCCCGGTCGGGCCGGGCGGTCGCCGATCGGCGGAGGGGCTGCGGTCGTTAGTCGGTGAGTCGGTAACGAGTTGTAATTTAGTTAATTATTAGGGATATTTTTATCTTAAAATGTAAATATTAAGGGATAATTTGGGAAAGAAAAGTTCCTTAACCCCGGAATCAAGAAAAATCTCCGTTTTCCTTGGTTATCCAATTCCGGGTTGCATGCCCCATTTGATGACGTTTTGCTGATGTGGCGGTAATACTGCATTACTTGGGAATTGATGATAATCTAAACCAAACAAGGTTATCAACGATAACCTTGGACAGATAACCAAGGTTATCACTGATCACCGTGAACCAAACGCACCCTAAGAGTAATCACAAACAAAAATAAAATTAAAAAATAAAAAAAATAAAGAAAAAATTAAATACATTAGGTGTGCACGAGTTTGTACGGTAAGATCCTTAACATAAAATTTATATATATATATATATTATATATATATATATATATATATATATATATATATATATTATATATATATAGATTCTCTAGAATGTCTGGACACTCACTTGGTTCTACAAAGGCTATTCTATTTTCATTCTATAGGCCTGTGAGACAGTGCGTCTATAGTCAATATTTGCATTGTCGAATGATTCTGAATAATTTGTTAAGCCATTTACATAATTACAAAACAAATACTAAATTGGTTAGTGATAATTTTGGAGTTCAGACATTGTTATAACACCATAGAGCATAATCATGTAGATTTGAACAAGTTCTAATCAGTATTCGAAATACAACAGTTATGGTCATTGTTGTTATAACGTGGTAACAATCATGGTCGAAGTTTCTGTAAACAACTAGTTTAGGAATCATAAATCTTAAACCTACAGCATTGCAAACTGTAAATGAAAGTTAGTTCTCAATATACGAGTTTTGGAATCAACCCATATATCCTCAATATAAGACGACCTACAACGAAAGGCAAGCTAAGGATTCGAAAAAGTACAATTTGAAATGACCTAAATAGGTTAGTTCCCTTGTGTGGGTTTAGTAACCGGTTTGGTTTTTAGCATGGGTTTGATTTATTAAGCCGACGATTTAAACTTCTGGAATTTGGCATGGGTTTTAGCATGTTTGGGGTCTAAACAAGAATTTGGACGCTGTTTTAGGTTATATATATAAAGTTATTTCTTTTGTTTTTTTTTTTCATCCTCGCGAAGCATCTCGACAACAGACAACGACGCCTATCATTACTCGTGCGGGATGCACTACAAGGCAAAATCACACAGATTTGTTACAATTGCATCTGATTCCGTCGATAGTAACCCTAGGAGACACGAGTCGGCAGATGACAGCCCAGCCGAGCCTATTTCTTACAATTCTCCCTACCAAATTCCGAAAGCTTCTGCGCGAAGCGATGAAGAAGCGACGCCGAGCAGATCTCGGCGGCGGAAACGCAGGTTGCGACAGTAGATGGTCGGAGCTGACGGCGGAAGTGCTCGCGTCCATATTTTCACTGATCCCGACGGACGAGCTGGCGAGGACGATGTCGTTCGTCTGCCGCTCTTGGCGGGAAGTCCTCGCGGAGCCCTACTGCTGGTCCGTCGTCAACTTGGAAGACTGGTGCCGCCGCGTCGAACGCACCGACGTCATCGATTTCGTCGTCCGCCAGCTCGTGCGCCGCAGCCGGGGCACCATCCGCCGCCTCTCTGTCTACCACCTCGGAGACTCCGGATTCGCCCACGCCGCATTGTAGTATGCCTCTTCTGATTTAGAATCGCTCCCTTGGTATTTCGTGAATGAGATTTTCTTGCATTTGATTTCTCGAATCCGAGTCGAACTATTTTTGCAGTTGTAGATCGCTCAGCGTGCTCGAAATGCCAGTGAGTTTTGTGACGGACAAAATGGTAAAGAAGCACGAGAGTAGTCTTCTTGCCAATCTCACTTTGCTGGACATTAGTCACTGCGCCAACATCACCGCCGGAGGCATTGAGGTGCTCGGGAAGAGCTGCAAGGCGTTGGTCGATCTGAGGAGAAACATGCCGCCGCCGGAGATAACCCACGACGATGCTCTACCTTCCCTGGTGGACGAAGGGGAAGCCATGGCCGTAGCAAACAACATGGTTGGGCTTCGACATCTCGAGCTCTCGTATGGGAGGTTCAGCGATAAAGGGTTGGTGGCGATCTTGAGCAGCTGCACCGCGCTTGGCTTTCTTGATATCCGAGGTTGTTGGTGCGTTCGATTGGCAGCCGACGTCGAGTCGATGTGTCAGAGAATCGAAACGTTCATCGATCCTTGGGAGAATCATATTTTCCTGGATGATGATGATGATGATTCGTCTGAAGATGTGATACAGATTTCTAGTGATGAAGATTGAAGAAGAAGATGAAGCAGGAATTAATTAAGGAGCAATTACTAATTGTCTGGCTGGCTGGCTGATTCGTCTCAGCTAACTGATTGAATGAAGAACTCGGTCTATTTTGGAAATATGAATCAACGAATGAAGAACTCTTTCCCGTTTTGGAATTTTGTTTGCAAATGTTATTTTTTGAGTTTTTTTTTTAATTTTTCACTCATTCCTATTTGTAGATTTAGAATTTTGATATTTGATTGGATGTTCTCGGAATTTAGCTGATTTATTATTAGATCAGATAATTATTTTTAAACTTTTAGAAAATCAATATTTAAAAGAATGTATTTTTTTTAAAAAAAAGATGAACCAAAAAAATATCACGCTTTTTATAATAAAGAATGAATTAAGTGATAAAAATAAAAAGACAAACAAGAAGAGTAACAATGCAAATTATAATATTTTTAAATTAAATGCTAAAATTATTTATTGGGTTAATAAAAGGTTAAATAAAGAACATAATTGCAAGAAAAATCAGAAGAATAGCCACATTGGGGAAGGGAGAAGTAAAAATAAATAAATTAGCTTCCTCATTGACAAAATACCTCTCATCTCCCTCTCCAAAACTCCATGAGTTTGTTCTTCTTGGAGTTTGTTCTTCTTGAAGTAATTAATAGAACCATCAAAGTTAGAAGTTCAAGTCAAGTATTAATTAGGGCATCCGTAACTGTTTAACACCTTTAATGTTATAATATCTACCATCTCATCAAAAAGTATGAGACCCACCAGCCATATACACATTAACATTAACATCTTCATTCTCTCACATTCGTTTAGCATTCAACCCCCATTATTTGTGGGGTCCACATGTCACATACACATTCTCTCACATATACATTCTCTCACATATTAATTCTCTCACATATTCAATATCATACATACATATTTTTTATTTTCAACTTTATTTACCAATTTAAATAATTATTATTTAAAATAAATAATAATAATAATTTTAAATATATTTATCATTAATTGAAATTAGAGAATAACATAAAAAAATACACTTGCATATAAATAAAAGATAACATATAAATTAACATAAAGCGAAACAATAAAATACTAACTCAGGGGTTGTTGTATTGTGACCAAATATGTTCAACTAAGTTGGCACGAAGTTAGTGATGCACATGACTGTCACGTAGTTAGGAATTTATCCGGAGATAATCATGAAATCCTCGGTTCGAGCCTTGGACAAGTTGTGTTGGTTCGTCACCTTCATCGTTGTACCAATTTGTCATGTGATCTCCCTCATCTTCTACAATCATGTTGTCCAAAATAATACACGCTAACATAATATGTTTTAACTTTTTTCTATACCAATAACGAGCTGGACCTCTGATAATTGCCCATCGAGCTTGAAGCACCCCAAATGCTCGTTCAACATCTTTCCTTGTAGCCTCTTGTCTTTCCTTAAACAATCTCCTCTTGGGATCTTCCGGACAAGGAAAAACCTTCACAAAAGTAGCCCATTCCGGAGATATTCCATCTGTTAGATAATACCCCTTCTTATATTGAGTGTCGTTGACCGTGAAATTAATCTCCGGGGCATTTCCTTGCAAGACGTTATTGAATATGGGAGATTCCTATAACACATTAAGATCATTACGTGAACCTGCGACACCAAAGAATGCATGTCATATCCATAAATCTTGAGACGCGACCGCTTCAAGCACGATTGTTGGTGATCCATGCCCTCTTGTAAATTGACCTTTCCAAGCAACTGGACATTTTTCCATTCCCAATGCATGCAATCAAGGCTGCCTAACATTCCGGGGAAGCCATGCCTCTCATCATGCAATTGAAGAAGACGTTAAACATCATCAGCATTTGGTCTTCTCAAGTATTGTCTCCAAATAGTTCAACGACATAAACGCAAAACTTGAAAAGACACTGAATGACGGTTGATTCACCCATGCGTAGGTACTCATCAAGATGGTCGGCTGGGACTCCATAAGCTAATTGGCGAATCGTAGCTGTGCATTTTTGTAGTGGTGCCAAGCCTTGTCTACTCGCAGCATCATCCCTCTGCTGAAAAAATGATGAACGACTCTCAAGTGCATTCACTATGTGACAAAATAAATCTCTTCGCATGCGAAATCGTCTTTGAAATATTTGATCTAGATACACTAGATTTGTGGAGAAATAATCATTGAAGAGTCTCACATGCCCGGCTTCATGATTTCTTTGAATAAACCTTCTTCTTCGCCGCATCTCGTTATTACTTTAATATGCTTCAACTATTTGTCGGCTTTGTTGAAGTATCAATGACATTTGCTCATTCCCTGGATCATAACCTTCATCAACATGGACTTTATTTTCACTTGTCGAGTCGGACGTGGTGCTACTTGAAGATTGAGACATATTTGGAGGAAGAATGATGAATGAAGAATGAAGAGGAAACGAATTCGTCAGCTACTTGGAGAATGAAAAATTGTAGATCACAAGGTGTCTATTTATTTGTTTTTGTCAACAGCTATATTCTAACAGTCATATTACAACGGCTATATTCCAACTGTCATATTATAACAGTTATATTCTAACAACTATATTACGACGGTTATATTCCAACGGCCATATTACAACATGCTATATTCCAACGGCTAGTTTGCAACAGTTATATTTGACTCAGGGTCTAACTTGAGTTAGTCATGGTCAGAATTGGCCATGAACTAATCAAATGATCAGACCAAAGTTGGCTGAGATCTGATTAGGGAGTTGGCACAAACTCTCTTGACCGATGCAAAAAGCTTCTGAGGAAACAGAAGGTTTCTGAACGGTCAGGTGACCGATCAGAAACATTCTGCTTCACACAAAGACTCTGATCGGTCAGTGGGACCGATCAGGGCAGGTCTGGACCGATCAGGAAGGAGTCTGATCGGTCAAGCTCTAGCTTGATCGGTCTGGTTGACCGATCAGGGAGTTGGCACAAACTCAGAAGGTTTTCTGATCGGTCAGGTGACCGATCAGAAACAGTCTGTGGTTCACACAAACACTCTGATCGGTCAGTGCGACCGATAAGGGTAAGTCTAGACCGATCAGGCAGGAGCCTGATCGGTCTGGTTGATCGATCAAGAACTTCCCTGATCGATCACCAGACTGATCAGGTGTTTGATTGGAACATCACTGGATCAATCCCAGTGAGGTTTTGTTTTAGGGTTTAGCTGCTAACTTGACTGTAGATAAAAAAAAAGTGAGTTTTGATGGGTGGCTATTCACACCCCCTCTCTAGCCATCCCAAGATCCCAACAATATTAATTAACCAGAAATTATAAATGAAGTTAAGAAAGTAAAATAATAGAAAATTACATTAATTTAAAAGGACAATGTTTGAAAATTACATTAATTGAAAAGTATAATAATTAAAAATTATAATAAATGAAAATTATATATTCCATCTCTTCTTAATCTCTTGACATAAATGTTGATGGATGATAAATTGCTCTTGTGTCATTTGCGAGGTGTCTTTCGAAAGGATTGCATATTCCTTCAATTGAACTTTAACTAAGGCAGCCTTTGCTTTCATCTCATCAACTTCGAGTTATTTTTGTTTCATTCCAACTTCAGTCTTTTTGATGTTTGTATACTCAAAAAATTTTGTAAACATATTATCCAAATTTGTTGTCATACCTTCAATGTCTGATTTTATTTTATTTTTTCCTTTTCTTTTTGCTGCCTTCTGACCCATTGGATGAGCTTATTCTTCATTTAGGTCTACATGTAGACTAGCATCTTGCTAGATGACGTGTTGCTTGCTCCGGACTCTGAGGTTCTTGCCTTCTTTGTGCTAACAATGTGATCAACAAACTGTGGAGTAAACATTGGACCGTCTTTTACTATCCTCCACACATGCTCAAGATTAAATGCAACGCCATTATTTTCTTCACGATATTTTTCATACGCAAACCGCAATATATCCTCATCACTGTTGCCGCTACGATATGCACTATAAATGCTATTGTAATTTGCGTTGAAGTGATATGTTGAGGCAATCGGCCCAAGAATGATCGGGAAGATCATAGTTTTGATGTGTGTGCCAATAAGTTTAAGGTTAGGGTGTTATGTTGTATTTGATATATGTGTGATTGAGTTTGCAGGACTTGGAGAATCACACATGGATAATACATCCGAGGGACGAGAGCTGAGGGAGGAGGACTCCAAGGGCAAGCCGGGAAGTGGACTTCAAGGGCACACGTGAAGGGTGGCATGGAGGCAAGCCAAGGGAAGACTTGTGTGCGCATCCGAGGGACGAGAGCCAGAGGAAGATGACTTCAAGGGGCGAGCCAAAGGAGTGAACCTGAAGGCACACGTGAAGGAGAGTGTTAAGAGTGGCTGTAAGTGAGTGGGGAGTCGACTGGCCAGAGGGCAGTCGACTGCCAAAACTCACAAAAGGTTTTCAGCCTTCTACCAGTCGACTGGCCCAGGGGCAGTCGACTGGTGACCCCCCAAAAACTAGCCGTTGGTTAGCAATTAATGCTAGACCAGTCGACTGCCCCAGGGGCAATCGATTGGTGCGGGTCTAGACAACCTGCGAGGTTGTCCTATTCTCTTATAAAAGGAGGACTTTTCCGCACGTGAACGGTACGGTTTCGTACTGTAACGAAGTGTTGTTTATGCATAGAGTCTTCAGATCTTCGTCTCTCTCTAATCATTGCTCTCTCTTGTTCTTTGCATATTATTGTTTGTATTGCGCTAACTTCTGTGTAGAGAATTTAACGAAAAAGTGCTATTCACCCCCCTAGCAACGTCTTTGATCTATCAATTAGTATCAGAGCCGGTTCGTTTCGGAAGAACTCACCATCGACCGAAGCAAAGTAAATGGCGTTTCAAGAGGGATACAACACTGCACGGCCACCCTTCTTCGACGGGAACGACTTCGCGTACTGGAAAGGTAGAATGTAATACTATCTTATGAATGACATAGAAAACTGGATTAGTATTGTAGATGGATTCGATGCACCCGTCAATGAAAGAGGAGAGCCGACACCAATGAGATCGTGGTCGAAGGATGTCATGAAGAGGGCGCAGTCAAATGCCAAGGCCACCACCACACTTCAGTACGGGCTCTCAAAGGAGCAACTCAACAAGGTGAGGTCATTCAAGAGCGCCAAAGAGTTGTAGGACAAACTGGTTGAACTGAATGAAGGATCCAACGAGTCCAGAAGGGCAAAGAAGGACTTGCTCGTTGCCCAACTCCAATCCCTGTTCATGAAGAGTAACGAAACTTTCAGCCAGCTGCATGGAAGGGTGAAGGAGATCATCAACGAACTCCATGTGATTGGAAAAAAGATTAAAAACCGGGATCTCGTCAGGTACGTCCTACAGTCTTTCCCAAGAACAACTTTGTGGGCATCAATGGTTGATGCCTATAAAGTATCAAGGGATTTGTCAATAGTAAAATTAGATGATCTATTTTGTGAATTTGAACTGCAGGAGCAAGCTAATATTTTAGCCAAAGAGAAAGGTATAACTTTTATTGTAGAAAAGAAGAAGAAGAAAAGGAAGGAGAAGAAGAAGGTGGTCTACTCTTCCTCATTCGACTCAGAGGAGTCCAGTGCCTCTATGGATAGCGACCAAGAGGCTTTCATGGTAAGAAAAATGCGTAGGGCTTTCAAAAGTTTTTCTAACAAGTCTTATGCTATGAAAGGGTCCAAAGGCAAGGGTAAGGCAAAGGATATCATCTGCAACAACTGCCACCAAGAGGGACACATGAAGAACGAGTGCCCTCAACTAAAGAGAAGAGATGAAAAGAAGGAGGAGAAGAAGAAAGGCGACAAGAAGAGGTCAAAGGGAAAGGAGAAGAGTGCCACCAACCTCAAGGCGACTTGGGATGATCCTTCATCCTCAGAGGAAGAAGAGGAGCAAGTGTCTCACTTTGCTCTCATGGCAGTTGACCACTCAGAGTCATCAGATGATAAAAGAAACTCGAGCAGTGGAGATGAAAGCGCTTCATCATCATCATCCGAGTCAGAAACATCGATAAGTGAGGTATACAGCTTACCCTCCTCCACTTTAGTTAAAATTATTTCTAGCACCAATATGGATTTAGCTAAAGCTAGAAGTAAGATTAAGGACTTAAAAGATGAAATTGCCATGCTTAGAGTAGAGTCTACAAAGCTTAAGGAAGACTTGCATGCTTATTCTCTTACATCACATGATTCATGTTTTGAAATTGAAAATAGGAAACTAAGGAAAAAGGTAGAGGACCTCACAAAGGCACTTAGGAAATTTTAAGTGGGCTCTAGCAACTTAGATATGATAATTAATAGTCAAAGGGTCGTCTATAACAAGGCCGGATTATGATATAGGCCAAAGACCAAGGAAGTGACCTTTGTCTCACTCATGGGTAGGATTGATGCATCTAGGAGACTAGGGACTAAGGGAAACATCAAGAGGGCGTGGGTACCTAAGAAATTTTTAAATGATGCTTGTGGATTAAAAATTTGGGTACCAAAAGAGTATGTTTTCCATGTTGATAGGTGAAGGTGAAGGAGGCCAAAATCATGTGGATAGTAGATAGTGGGTGCTCAAGACATATGACCGAAGATGTGAGCAAGTTCACTACTATTAGCTACCTAAGAGAAGGGGCGGTCTCCTTTGGAAATAGTGGAAAACTGAAAATAATTGGTAGGGGCACCATTGAGGTATCTCCTACAATCTCCATCCATAAGGTACTTTTAATTAAAGACATGAAGTTTAATTTACTTAGTGTAAGTCAGTTATGTGATGCGGGCTATAGGGTTGAATTCCATGTTAGGAAGTGCCTAATAAAACAAAATGAATCCAATAATGTCATACTAGAAGGGTATAGAGAGGCTAAGTTGTATTATCTTGATCTTGTTATGCTACTAACAATTTGGCTAAGTGTTTCATGTCTAAAGAAGAAGAAGGATGGTTGTGGCACTGGAGGCTTGGACATGTCAACATGAGAAGCATTGCAAGAGTGGCCAAGGAGGAGTTGGTGAAGGGGCTACCTATGATCAAGTATGAGAAGACCAAATTGTGTGATGCATGCCAAGAGGGTAAGCAATCAAAATCATCACACAAAGATAAAACCCTAACCACTACTACATTACTATTAGAGCTTTTACACATTGACTTGTTTGATTGTCATAGTACTCCCTCACTAGTAGGGAGTAAATATTGTTTAGTCATTGTAGATGATTTTTCTAGGTTTACATGGGTTTTCTTTATGAAACATAAGGATGATACCTTAGAAATTTTTATAGGATTCAGTAAAAGGGTAGAAAATGAAAAACACCTCAAAATTAACCGAATTAGGAGTCCACAGTGGGGAGTTCCAAAATTCAAGCTTCTCACAATTTTGTGTAGAAAATGGATATAAGCATGAATTTTCATGCCCAAGGACTCCTCAACAAAATGGGGTAGTTGAGAGGAGAAACAGAGCCCTACAAGAAGCTACTAGGACTATGCTTAATGCATACTCCCTTCCTAGCTACTTTTGGGCCGAAGTGGTTAATACCGCTTGTTACATTCAAAACCGAGTTTTGGTACATAGGTTTTTAGGTAAAACACCCTTTGAGTTGTGGAATGGGAGAATTCCACAAGTCCACTACTTTAGGGTCTTTGGATGTAAGGTCTATATTCTAAATACCAAAGATGACCTAAGGAAGTTTGAGTCAAAAGCCGATGAAGGAATCCTAGTTGGTTATTCATCCACGAGTAGGGGATACAGAGTTTACAACAAAAGGACAAAGGTGATTGAGGAGTCCTCCAATGTTGACTTTGATGAATCAACAAATACCTACCCTAGAAAAGCCTCAATTGATAAGGATATGGAAGAAGTCCAACCCCTTGCCAAAGAATCCAAGACCTACATTTGGAGGGCAATGATCAAGGGGAAGTAAGAAGTACCCTAGAGGATGAAGAAGAAGTAGTCAATGAACCCACAACCTCTAGGCCCTTGAGACATCACCAAGATCACCCTATTGACCAAATAGTGGGTGATGTCACTCAAAGAGTAAGGACTAGGTCCTACTTTAGAGACCAAACTAGTCAAATCACCTTAATCTCTCAATTAGAACCTAAGTTTATTGATGAAGCATTGGGAGATGTAGATTGGGTCTTAGCAATGCAAGAAGAGCTAAATCAATTTGAGAGAAGTGAGGTTTGAGATTTGGTTCCTAGGGCCAATAATTGCACCATTGTAACCACAAGATGGGTCTTTAGGACCAAACTAGATGATCAAGGCAAAATCACTAGGAATAAGGCTAGGTTGGTAGCTAGGGGGTTTAACCAAGTTGAGGGATTAGACTATGATGAGACTTATGCCCCCGTAGCTAGATTAGAATCCATTAGAATTCTACTAGCCTATGCCGCTCACATGAGTGTCACACTTCACCAAATGGATGTGAAGTCGACATTCCTTAATGGGATCATTAAGGAAGAGGTCTATGTAGAACAACCTCCGGGTTTGAGGACCCTACCTATCCAAGACACGTTTACAAATTGAGAAAAGCCTTATATGGATTGAAACAAGCTCCCTGGGCTTGGTATGAAAGACTTTCTTCATTTTTAGTGTCTAAGGGGTTTAGGAGAGGAACAATTGACCCTACTTTCTTCCTAAAATCTAAGGATAAGGACATGTTTGTTGCCCAAGTATATGTAGATGATATCATTTTTGGGTCAACAAATAATGACTTCCTACAAGAATTCATCAAATGTATGGAAGATGAATTTGAGATGTCTTGTAGGAGAGTTAACCTTCTTTCTAGGTCTTCAAGTTAAACAAACCAATGAAGGAACACATGTATTTCAAACTAAGTATGCTAGGGAAATGCTAAAGAAATTTGGCTTAGAAAATGCTAAGGTAGCATCTACACCTATAGGAACCAATGTAAAAATGGATAGTGATCTTGAAGGGAAAATGGTAGAATCTAAGCAATATAGGAGCATGATTGGTAGCCTACTATACCTAACCGCTAGTAGACCCAATATACTTTTTGCGGTAGGTATGTGTGCAAGGTACCAATCTTGTGCCAAAGAGTCCCATTTGGTTGTATTTAAGAGGATCCTAAGGTATGTTAAAGGTACCCTCAATGTCGGGCTTTGGTATCCTAGAACCCCTAATGTTGATCTTATTGGATACACCGACTCGGACTATGTGGGGTGTAAGCTAGATAGGAAGAGTACTAGTGGAGGATGTCAATTCCTTGGGTCTTCCTTAGTTAGTTGGAGTAGTAGGAAACAACCATGAGTTGCCCTATCAACAACGGAGGCGGAATATGTGGCAATGGGTGGTTGTGTTTCCCAACTACTTTGAATCATGCACACCTTAGAAGATTATGAGTTACATTATTCCAAGGTCAAAGTCTTGTGTGATAATGTAAGTACAATCAATTTGACCAAAAATCCGGTTCACCATTCTAGGACAAAACACATTGAAGTGAAGCATCACTTCATTAGGGATCATGTGGCAAGGGGAGACATAGGATTACACTATGTTGAGTCCAAGTCAAACCATGCCGACATTTTTACCAAGCCTCTTCCCGAATCGGAATTCACATCCTTAAGAAGAGGCCTTGGAATGTGTTTTGTAGAAGTATAGGATGAACCTTGGGAGAATAGATTTGAAATAGTATGCTTGATCCATTAGGGTGATACATTTGGTTCACTTGTGCTTGTGGCATAGTGTTGAATCATTAAAAGTATCAAAATATGAAAATAGACCAACTATGGGGAAGATAAATATTTAATCAATGAACATCTTGCCCAAAGATCATAATTGGATATTTTAAACTTTTGAAAACCATTTTATGTTTTATATGCTTTGTCATATTTTTAAAAGATATATGATTGCAAATCTAAGTTGAGATTTTGATACAAAACTTAGTGGTTTTCAAGGATTTTGAGATTTTATCAAAAGTCAAGCATGTTTGAAATTTTATATGGACTGATATTTTTCTTTGATAGAGTATATCATTTCAAACATGTCTGTAAATTTTTAAAATTTTTGGAATTTTCTGGAATTTCTAAAGGGTTTCTGAAATTTGGCTCAAAGGCTGAAATTGAGACTGACAGAGTATCAGTCGACTACCCCTTGGGGCAGTCGACTGGCATGCCTGATTTCAGCTTCTGTGACATTTTTCAGAAATCCAACTTTCTCTCATTTGATGCCATTGGTGTGGGTTGCTTGAGGCAATTGTTTTGATGGTGTCAAAGGGAGAGAATGGATGGTTTAAGTTAGAATTTTGGACTTAAAATGGGTTGTTTAAGTTAGTTGTTTAACTTAAATCTTGGATGATTAAAAATGGGAAAAGACATGGGTTAAGGGGGAGTCTACCTCTTAGGTTTTGATATGTCTTACATTTTTAATTAATGTTGCTTAGTGTTAAGTTGGACTTGAAACTTAACTTGGATCATGAGTAGAATTGAAAATGGGAAAAGACATGGATTAAGGGGGAGGATACCTCTTAGGTTTTTGATATGTCTTATGATTTTCAATTACTACTACTTTTATTGTTATTGTTGACTGGTATTTTATCCCTAAACTTAAACATATTACCACACATCAAAAAGGGGGAGATTATTGAGGCAATCGGCCCAAGAATGATCGGGAAGATCATAGTTTTGATGTGTGTGCCAATAAGTTTAAGGTTAGGGTGTTATATTGTATTTGATATATGTGTGATTGAGTTTGCAGGACTTGGAGAATCACACATGGAAAACACATCCAAGGGACGAGAGCCGAGGGAGGACTCCAAGGGCAAGTCGGGAAGTGGACTTCAAGGGCACACGTGAAGGGTGGCATGGAGGCAAGCCAAGGGAAGGCTTGTGTGCGCATCCGAGGGACGAGAGCCAGAGGAAGATGACTTCAAGGGGCGAGCCAAGGGAGTGAACCTGAAGGCACACATGAAAGAGAGTGTTAAGAGTGGCTATAAGTGAGTGGGCAATCGACTGGCCAGAGGGCAGTCGACTGCCAAAACTCACAGAAGGTTTTCAGCCTTATACCAGTCGACTGGCCCA
Source organism: Boesenbergia rotunda (assembly GCA_024364735.1). Taxonomy (NCBI): domain Eukaryota; kingdom Viridiplantae; phylum Streptophyta; class Magnoliopsida; order Zingiberales; family Zingiberaceae; genus Boesenbergia; species Boesenbergia rotunda. Next base: position 21,507 of record JAGFNQ010004634.1, read on the forward strand.
GGGGCAGTCGACTGGTGACCCCCCAAAAACTAGCCGTTGGCTAGCAATTAATGCTATGCCAGTCGACTACCCCAGGGGAAGTCGACTGGTGCGGGTCTGGACAGCCTGCGAGGTTGTCCTGTTCTCTTATAGAAGGAGGAATTTTCCGCACGTGAACGGTACAGTTTCGTACTGTAACGAAGTGCTGTTCATGCATAGAGTCTTTAGATCTTCCTCTCTCTCTAATCATTGCTCTCTCTCATTCTTTGCATATTATTGTTTGTATTGCGCTAACTTCTGTGTAGAGAATTCAACGAAAAAGTACTATTCACCCCCCCTCTAGCAACGTCTTCGATCTATCATGATATACCTTTTTTGTATGGGATTGTGCCAGTGTGATCGTATTATACTTGCATTTCTGTTGGGTGTACCTTGAAAACAATTCTCATTATAGTAGCTAGCAACACGACCCCAGAAATCATCCATCTTCTGATCATTGCCGATGATTGGATCGTCGCTGATAGTGACAAATGATCTGGCCAAAATTTCATCTTTAGACTTACTCCATGTTGATCGTTTTCTTCTGCTCACAGCGCCAGAATCCGCCTTCTCTAAATTAACAACTTCAATTGGAGATTCACGGTCGGACACTTGAGTCTCTGGAACAAAATTCGGAGTAAATGGATCACTTTCCGTCGAAGATGTAAAACGCATGCCGGTTGTAGGTGGATTAGATGGATAATTTTGTGGATATGGATTATATGGATAATTAGGTGGATATGAACCATATGGATTATTTGGTGGGTATGGATTATGTGGGTAATTTGGTGGATATGAAAATTATGGATAATTTGGTGGAGTTTGGAAATTTTGGGAAGAAGTATTTTCTAAAAAAATTCTAAAAAAACCACGATTATTTTCATCCATTTCGGAAGAAAATACTAGAGATGAGATTTTTAGAAGGAGAGAGGAAGGTCTTTGAAGATTGGAATGAGAGTGATTGGAAGGGATGTGTTTGAAGATTGAAATGAGAGTTGATGAGTATTTATAGATGATTTTTTTTTTAAAATTAAAATAGCCATTTGTGACCGTTTATTAGCCGTTTTTATAACTGTTTGGTACTAGCCGTTTATAACTGTTTGGGTGATCGTTGTGTCATTTGTAATCGAATTCCCTATTGTTCCACAAGATTTCCCAGTCGATTGGGGGCTGGGGAGCCCTGGGGGTTGTTCAAAACAAATAAAACCGATCTGATTGGTCAGTGCGACCGATCAGGGCAGGTCTGGACCAATCAGGCAGGAGCCTGATCGGTCAGGCTCTTGCCTAATCGGTCTGGTTGACCGATTAGGAACTTCCCTGATCGGTCACCAGACCGATCAAGTGTTCGATTGATGTCATGCCATACGCGATGAACGCGTTCAAACATCTGAACGCGTTCATCGCGTCAGCGCATTAATGCGCTTGCCGCAACGGCTTTAATGTGAACGGTACGTTAATCGAGCGTTATAACGCTCGATTAATGCACCGTTGCAGGTGCCCTTAGGAGCGAGGAATCATTAGTTAGGTTCCTTCTTTAAGTCAAGTCGAGGAGCATGAACATTATTTGTAAAATCATGATCTTTACTAAATTGATCCGAACTGAGGATTGATTTTGTGGTGGAATCGGAATTGGATCATTGAAATCGTACAATATTGGTGGAATTAATGTGATATTACATTACAAACTATCTAGATGTGGCATCGGATCCAAGTGTCCTTGTCGGTATCTCGACGGAGCGAACTGAAGGGACATGAGGAGGCGACGTCAACGCCTTAAAGAGGGGGATGAAGAGGGGGAGACTCGGTCGATGGCTGGTAGTGGCGGCGACATGGATGCACAAACGTGCGAGTAAGGCCATGAGGGGAGCGACGAGCACTTAGACAAAAAGGGAAGGCATCAACCAGCGGTGACATGGATGCGTGAGTGCGCAGGTGAGACCGTTGTGACCATATAATCCGGACATGATAAGTGGTGGCCACGTCTTCTTTGCATTAGTGGTGATAATCTTTCCTAGTTTCATGGGATTAATTAGTGGAATTAGTCTTTCCTATTTTCAGGGTTTAGTGGTGTTAATCTTTCTTATTTTCATTGGTTAGTGGTGTATTTAAAGGGTCGTAGAGGTGTGTAGAAGTTGTCTTGCTGTAAGTTTTCTTCTCAGAAGTTAAATTTCTCTTTGCTCTATTCTTCTTGCATATTACTGTGTGTCTTGGGTGTGCTATTCACCGATTCTGAGCCAACATCTGGTATCAGAGCCTTGGTAGTATAGAATACCCAAGAATCAACGATTCCACAAAAATATCGGGCATCCCACAAGCTGGTGCAAAGGAGAACGGCGGAGTGTCATTTCCCTCTCCGATGTTAAGACCTCACAATTACACTGTGTGAGCAATAAAGACAGAGGCGATTCTTGATGCCTAAGGAGTTTGAGAGGCAGTGGAGCCAACGGAAGGAGCCCAGATGGATGAAAAGAAGGACAAAAGGCGCGTGTATACATCTTGCAGTGTGTCCCCGAAGACATCCTTCTCCATATCGCAAAAAAGAAGAAGGCGAAGGAAGTCTAGGACAGCTTCAAGACGAGATACCTTGGTAGTGATCAAGTGAAGAAAGCTCGCGTACAAACGTTGAAGAGCAAGTTTGACGCCCTCCGGATGAAGAAGACCGATACGATTGATGAGTTTACTGGCAAACTCAGCGCTATGAGCAGCATTTCTCCACTCTTGGTGCCACGCTTGAAGATTCCTTTTTGGTAAAGAAGTTGCTCGATTCTGTTCCTGATAAATTCTTCCCTATTGTTGCTGGTATTGAGCAGTTCCACGACTTTAAGACTATACCATTTGAGGAGACTATAGGGCGACTGAAGGCGTACGAGGAATGAACACTACAATTACGCGACAATACCAATAACACTGAAGGTGAGCTCCTACTTACTCATGCCGCATGGCAAATGCAATAGAAGGAGAGTAATGTGGACACTTTGTCAGGAGGCAAGGGGCATGGGTCTAGCAGCCCTAGTCATGGCAAATGGCATGGGCGTGGGCGAGGGCGTAGTCGTGACCGTGGTACGCAGCGCCAAGATAGTGCAGGAGGCACTAGCGGCAACAACAATGACACTCATGACAAGAGCCATATAAAGTGTTTCAATTGTGAGAAAATGGGACATTATGCATCCGAATGCTACAACAAGCGTTGTGATGATGAGGCTCACCTCACTTGCACCACCGATGAAGAGCCGACACTGATGATGAGCATGTCCCACGAGGAATCTCACGCTAGGCGTGAGCGGCAGGATATCATTCTACTCAGTGAAGAAAGGTTTCTACCGAAGATGTATCGCAGCATTAAGAAAGGGGAAGATAAAGATGTTTGGTACCTTGACAATAGTGCCAGCAACCACATGACTGGCCATCGTGAGAAGTTTCAAGAACTAGATGAAACCATCACTGGGAGGGTGAGGTTTGGTGATGGATCAACCATTGAGATCATGGGCAAGGGGACGGTTGTGTTCGAATGCAAGAACGATGATCATAAGACTCTCCACGAGGTATACTATATTCTAAAACTTTGTAGTAATATCATAAGTCTTGGTCAATTGACAGAACTTGAGAATGAGGTGTACATGGAAGGATATACCATGAAGGTGATTGATAGGAGCAGGAAGCTCTTGATGCTGGTAAAGCGAACACAAAATCGCTTGTACAAGATAACCTTGAAGTCATTCAAGCAAGTCTGTCTCCTAGCAAGCCTAGAAGCCCCAACCTGATTATGGCATGTAAGGCTCGGACATGTCATTTTCCATGACATGAAGTTGTTGGGGGAGAAGAGATTGGCGGTTGATGTGCCACTATTGCCCCAGCCGAACAAGCTTTGCGAGGTGTGTGTGATCGCCAAGCATGCAAGGTCGTCATTCCCGTACAAAGCAAACTTTAGAGCGGAGAAGCCGTTGGAACTTCTCCATGCTGATATTTACGGGCCAATCTCACCATGTACACTAGCCAGTAACAAGTATTTTCTTTTGATTGTTGATGATTTCACAAGGTGGATGTGGGTGTTTGTATTGGCATCAAAGAGTGATACATTTCAAGCATTCAAGAAGTTCAAATCTTTGACGGAGAACAAGATTGAATACAAAATCAGAACATTCTGGACAGACCGGGGCGGCGAGTTTTTATCCACGGAGTTCACTTGGTTATGTGAAAATGAAGGAATTGAGCGACACCTCATGGCTCCCTACACACCCCCAACAGATGGTGTAGTGGAGGGCCGTAATTGCACTGTGATGGTCATGACAAGATCTCTCTTCAAGGGTACACATATGCCGACAAAGTTCTGGGGAGAGGCGGTTAGGCATGTTGTCTATCTGCCAAACCGTCTCCCAACTAAGGCGCTAGGATAGCGTACCCCATTTGAAGCTTGGATAGGGAGAAAGCCTCTCACGCCCGGAGGAGCTGCCCGTCCGATACTGATCGGACTGCCTCTCACTCGACCCGACAGACAATCCAGAAACCTAACCTTTACGACTCTCTCAGCCTGCCTGTACCGCAACCTATAGGGTTAGAACAAGTCACTGAATGAAAAACAAACGAAGACAATGACAAAAACTGCGTACCGGTACGACTTACGACAAAATAAAATGAAACAAAGGTCTCTATGGCACACAAAAGTACAACTATACTGTCGTACTAAACAACAAAACAGAAATTAAAATAGCGAAAACAAATAAAAATGTTGTATGACCACAAATACAACTCAAATTAACCAAAACACGAGTCGCTCCGAAATAGAAGGACTGGGATAGGTTGTCGGGCACTCCAAACGATCAACCTGAAATGAAAAACAAGGCTGACGGTGTGCGTCCAAGAACTCAGTGAATACATATATCTGGTATGCATAGTAAGCTATACTAGCAGTAAGAGTCAAACTGGCAACAGTAACAGTAGTAAAAGTAGGAAAGCTAAAACTATAATACTGAATAAATGATACATATCAGAGTCAGACAAACTTGAAGATATAAAGGTCAAAATATCACACAAGCCAAAGTAAGGTCACCAAGCCCTATGTACACATACCTCCTGAAGGTGCAGGTCAAATACATATACTGTAACCAAATATAGCAAGTATGAGCAAATGCAGCAATGCAAATAGCAACAATCATGCAATGATATATCATGTGCACATGATGTCTGTACGCACTCCAGCTACCACTACTTTGGGTGGCTGAGTGGATAGAATGTCAGGGAGCCAACCACTCCAACAACCATACACCAAAACTAGGCACGAGAGGAGTCAACTGCTCGCGGGTCACACAACCCATCATGACATGTACCCCTACGCTAACAAATGGGGAGCCAACTGCTCATGGGTCACACAACCTATCATGACATGTACTCAAAGCCAGAAAGGGGAAGCCAACTACTCTCTATACCACCTCTGCCTGCTACCATGCTCTGGCGTCACTACCAATGAGTGATCGAGCGGAGACACGACAGATCAACTACACACACCAAGAGGGGTCCCTGACTGCTACGATGCACCGGAATCACTGCTCATGAGTGACCGTGTAGAGTCTCGACAGGGTAACTATACGCACCCTCCAACAATCACTACTCGCCAGTAACAATGTGTATAGATCATGATCACCACATATCACTAATGTCTGCTACCATGCTCCAACAACACTACCTATGGGTGATCAAGTGGAGATACGACAAAACTACTGCCCACACCCGGAGGGGTCCCTAACTGCTACGATGCACCAGAATCACTGCTCAGGAGTGACCGTGCAGAATCTCGACAGGGCAACTGTGTGCACCCTCCAATAGTCACTACTCACGTATGGCAATGTGTGCAGATCATGACCGTCATGCTAGATGACATGTCTCAACCACATGACTAGGAGCTCTATGCCGCCAGCCCATGTGCATGCAAGAATGATGCATGGCAATATCATATACCACACTTACCTAGCTAGTCTACCGATCATCAACATAATATGCAGAGGTCCAAATAACAGGTATGCACCATATCCTAGCCTTAGTGCTGGGTATAAGGTATCCTATCTCTAATCACGATATACAACATATGCGACAATAGAAGGTAAGGAGGTCCAATCTCGAAAAAGTACAGATATATAAAACTATCATCTAATCAAGCAACTAAATCAAGTGTAAATATATGGAAGCAGGAAATAAGTAAAACTTTACTGGTATCTATAACTAACTATGCATAAAATCTGTGAAAATATCTAAATAGATAAGTCCGAAGTACCCGCCTCGATATAAAAAAGTTCGTGTGACGAGAACCCCCATCCAAAATAATATCCGCGACGTGTGATCTGCGTCAATGCCCTGCATCAAAAATATTACTTAGCTAACTATACAACTAATAAATTAGCTAAGTTACAAGCTACTATCATTGGGATCGACTCCTATCTTCGCATCAACCCAATGAACACTAAGCAAATCCCAAATCCAGACTAAGCTATCCCAATCCAGATTAAACCAACCACTATTTAATTAAACAATCTCACCACCCAATTTTGTGGCTTTCGGCAGTAATCACACCCACACCAACTCATACCACGCATGAGCAAAAATAAGATGAACATCATGACACCAAACATGATCAAATAAATTGACAAAACACATTCCTAAAGTCAACAACACTGATCAAATTATCAAGAACATGATCCAATCCCTGAACTCCCAAGAACCACCCAAATCTGAGCGTAATCACCGATACTCCACCAAAACTCTCGGTAGCAACTTGACACACATAACCTCAAACCCAAAACCAACACACAGTTTCAAGGAGTTCAATCACAGGACACCCACACTCCCATTGAGCTTGCGATCCCTCACATGTTCAGATTGCAAACGTATCAAATGAAGCAACAAATCCACCAATTTGAACAGAGAAGGTGACAACAACTCACGATGAAACAGAATCAAACAATTTCTCACAATTAGACTTATGATACCTCAAGAAACTAAAAATGGAGCACACGACAAAACTTAAAGAACCTGAAGCCCCACAAGATCTGATCCAAACCACAACTCACGGTAGAAGTTAAAAACAAAGGAAAACATCAAAATTTGAACAGAGCTACCCCACACAAATAAAAAACCCCACTATTTACTAATCACGATAGCATAATAAGGTTACATTCAATCTAGGAACAGCAAACCAGACAGACCTAACCCAGATCATCCCCACTATAACCACAGATTCAGGAACATAAATCAAGTATCGACAGAAACGAAAATGAACAGATCCAAATCAAGAAAAGCTCAGAATCAACCAACAAGAACCTCACACAACAAGACCCTTACCTTGATCCTATGTCGCGTGGAATGAAATCCCTAGCTCCCTGGAACCCCAATAGTTGTGGTCACTGGCAAGATCCCACAACCAACTGTTGTATCGAAGTAAATCGATAGAGGGGGGGGTGAATATCGATCGGAAAATTTTTGAAAAATAAAGAGAAATACGCAGCGAAAATAGTAAAGCAAAGTCACTAACACGGTTTGGTTTACTTGGTTCAGAGTCGCGGTCGGCTCCTACTTCAAGGCCCACGGTCCTTGACCGTTTACGATGGGCAATTCTATATTCGAAGAATGTTTACAATTTGGAGTACAGATATAGAATTAAAAAAGCAGTTACAACACTTAAGAAAATTAAGCTTTTACCGACGACCGGAGTAGATGGAATTTCGGAGAAGCGGGTCGTCGTCGGTGCTTGAATTGCGAGTGTAGAGCGTGCCGGAGCATAGCGCTTGAGCGAGAGTGTTGAGAGCAAGATTTGCAAGTTTTTTTCTAGCCTTGGGGGTGAACCCCCTTTTATAGTGGTCGCTTGGGCGCCTGTGTTGAAGGGGGCACTTACACGTGACCTCTCCTGCGTGAACTCCAATTTGCAGGCTTGGTCAGTGCTTATCCCCTTCTTTGAGGCGCCTGTGTTAACACAGGCGCCTAGCTTCACTTGGTCCAAAGGCTTTCGTGGCAGTTTTGCTTCGATGGCTTGGTTTGGCCTTGCACTGGGGCGCCTGTATCCATACAGGCGCCTAGCCCAGTGAGGCGCCTCCTTCCAATGAGGTGCCTGAGCTGCAGAAACTCCATCCCTTCGTTTCCTACAACCAGGGTTAGTTCCAAACACAAGAAGCAAATATATGATATGTTAGACATTATTTACAGCCTAAGCTGTCTTAGTTCTGACTTTGGGTCTCCCAAATGGAACCCTAGGTCGAACCGACGCCTAATGTTACCTCCTACGGGGAATGTGTCCTCACCTACTCCTCTCGGGAGAATTTACCTTTTTGCCAACCGGCTCCTCCGGTTGGACTTTTGCCCATCCTTACTCACCAGGTCTTCGTGCCCAGTCCGTGACCAGGACTTAGTACCCAGCTTTACTCACCAGGTCTTCGGTGCCCAGCCCTCGGCCAGGACTTAGTGCCCATCTTTACTCACCAGATCTTCAGTGCCCAGTCCGCGACCAGGACTTATTGCCCAACCTTGTGTCAGGACTTAGTTGCCCAGCCTGCGGCCAGGACTTAGTGCCCAATTCATAGAACCAGGACTTAGTGCCTAGTGTACCAAGGGCTTTCCCTGCACACTTAACCAACATTGTTAAATCACAACAAAACCTTAACTTCTGAACCCTTTGCCATTATCAAAACTCAGGTTTGACTTTGGTGCTTCTAACACCAATAATCTCCCTTTTTTTGATTTATGGCAACACAGTTCAAAATGTTAAGTTAACAACATTTTATAGCACATCTAACAAGCAATATTATCTTAAAAAAATACTTAAAACAATTTTCATTTATCTCCCCCTGAAATAAATATTCTCCCCCTCAACCAAACATTTAGTTTTCGTAAAACTTCTAAGTGCTTTTAAGTTTGACTAAGTGTTTTGCAAAAACATTTTTACCAAACAAACTTTTTACACTTAGACAAGTTTTGCAAGCCTAAATTTTGGTTTTTTAAAAAACTTTTACTTACAAGGCTTTGCAAAAAGAATTTTTAAATTTAATCAAAGATTTTTAGAAGGGTTTTAATTTTTGCACACTTAGAAAGATTTCGCTTAATAACAGTCTGTGAAAAAAAATATTTTTCTTGAAACAAAAACTCTTTAAGGAATTTTTAACCAAGTTTTCGCAAGGATTTGTTCTCTAAGATAACCTTTACTTAGAAACATTTGTCAAAAATTTCAAAAGGTTTTCTCTAAGATAAACTTTAGTTAGAAATATTTGTCAAAATTTCAAAAGGTTTTTGCTCAGACAAACTTTGTTTACTAAGGAAAATTTTACTTAGAAATATATAGAAAAATGCTCTTCGAGAATTTTGAAGCACTTTGAAATTTTTGAAAGCTCTTAGAAATACTTAGAAGAATATTTTGAAGTACTTAGATATTTTACTTTACTTTTTAAAAAAGAGAAGAGATAAAAATTTGAAAAATTTTGGAAAGAAAATGTTTTCTTCTCTTCTTTCTTTCTTTCTCTCCCCCTTTGCCATATAGGCTCGCGACCACTACAAAATGTTGATGAAACAATCAAGCAAAAGAAAGATGGCTAAAATCAAGGGGGAGACCTCCAAAAAGAAATCAAAGGGTATCATTGTAGATTTAAAATCTAACAGTCATATAATATGTTATAAATGCCGGACAGACAATCGATAAAGGTAAATTTACAGTATTTGAAAATCCAGTATTTACCTTGAATAATGTGATTGATTCATATAAATTAGTTAAGGTAAATTTTAGAAAATTGAAACAAGAAAATGAAACCCTTTTAAAATTTGATTTTGAAATTTCTGGGTAAGAAGGTTTTTTTTGCAAAGCCTTTTAAGTAAAAGTTTTTTTCAAAACAAAATTTAGGCTTGCAAAACTTTTTCTAAAGATGTTCAAATTTTCTTTCTCAAGTACTTAGAATTTGTTAAATATTTTTTGAGAAAGAATACTTTGTTAAGTGTAAATATGGTCAAAAATACTACTATTAGAAAGCTCTTTCAAAAGTCTCTCTACTTAAGAAATTTTTATTCTCCTTAACTTGAGGATTAAGTGGCTAAAAGTTCTAAACCTAAACTTATTGGTTAAATATTTTAAGATTTTTGGTTGTCGTGCATGGACTCAATAAGAATATACATTTGACTTCAATTCTATTTTTGAGCATCAATTCTTCATTCTTTCAAAATTTTGTTACTTAGACATTATCATAATTCTTGACATTATTTTACTTAGGATTATTTTTCGCTCAAATTTTTATGTTTTCAAAACCCATAAGCTCTGATACCACTTGTTGGAACGGAGTAAATCGATAGAGGGGGGGTGAATATCGATCAGAAAATTTTCAGACAATAAAGAGAAATACGCAGCGGAAATAGTAAAGCAAAGTCGCTAACACTGTTTGTTTTACTTGGTTCGGAGTCGCGGTCGGCTCCTACTCCAAGGCCCATGGTCCTTGACCGTTTACGATGGACAATTCTATATTCGAAGAAAGTTTACAATTTGGAGTACAGATATAGAATTAAAAAAGCAGTTACAACACTTAAGAAAATTAAGCTTTTACCGACGACCGGAGTAGATGGAATTTCGGAGCAGCGGGTCGGCGGCGACGCTTGAATCGCGAGTTCAGAGCATGCCGGAGCGTAGCGCTTGAGCGAGAGTGTTGAGAGTGAGATTTGCAAGATTTTTTCTAGCCTTGGGGGTGAACCCCCTTTTATAGTGGTCGCTTGGGCACCTGTGTTGAAGGGGGCGCCTACACGTGGCCTCTCCTGCGCGAACTCCAATCCGCAGGCTTGGTCAGCGCTTATCCCCTTCTTTGAGGCACCTGAGCTGACTGGGGCACCTGTGTTAACACAGGCGCTTAGCTTGACTTGGTCTAAAGGCTTTCGTGGCAGTTTTGCTTCAATGGCTTGGTTTGGCCTTGCACTGGGGCGCCTGTATCCATACAGGCGCCTAGCCCAGTGAGGCGCTTCCTTCCAATGAGGCGCCTGAGCTGCAGAAACTCTGTCCCTTCATTTCTTACAACCAGGGGTAGTTCTAAACACAAGAAGCAAATATATGATATGTTAGACATTATTTACAGCCTAAGCTGTCTTGGTTCTAACTTTCGGTCTCCCAAATGAAACCCTGGTCGAACCGACACCTAATGTTCCCTCCTACGGGGAACACGTCCTCACCTACTCCTCTCAGGAGAATTTACCTTTTTGCCAACTGGCTCCTCCGGTTGGACTTTTGCCCAGCTTTACTCACCATGTCTTCATGCCCAGTCCGTGACCAGGACTTAGTGCCTAACTTTACTCACCAAGTCTTCGGTGCCCAACCCTCGGCCAGGACTTAGTGCCCAGCTTTACTCACCAGGTCTTCGGTGCCCAGTTTGCGACCAGGACTTATTGCCCAACCTTATGTCAGGACTTAAATGCCCAGCCCGCGGCCAGGACTTAGTGCCCAATTCATAGAACTAGGACTTAGTGCCTAGTGTACCTAGGACTTTCCCTGCACACTTAACCAGCATTGTTAAATCACAACAAAACCTTAACTTCTGAACCCTTTGCCATTATCAAAACACAGGTTTGACTTTGGTGCTTCCGGCACCAACACCAATAATGGTGTCATTGTGAGGATCGTCGCTCCCAGAGTACCCTACCGCCGGCGCAACTCCAAGATTGTAGGGGAAGATCTAACCAGAGCTCCGATTGACCGAGCCTAGGTCCCGCCGCCGATGGGGGAAATAGGTGACCCGGAATCTCGTGTGAGGCAGAGGAAGAAGGAGAAGAAGGGCTAAGGAGAACCCGATTGCTTGGTTTCGTCGATCACCAGCCGAATGAAGCCGGGTGGAGAAGAAGAGGAAAAAGGATGAGGAAGGATTGCGAGATCCGTGCTCACGATTGGCCACCGAAAAGATGTTATAAGGCTGACCATTTTAAAATCTCCCCCTCCAATTTCCGCTATTTCCATAAGAGCCCCTAGGTTTAGGGAACTTTACCTTTTAGCACCTCAAAGTTCTAGTATTTCAACAAAGCAACATCTCGCCCACTTGAGAGTGTTCGATTGTGTTGTATATGTGATAAACACAACCCCTCACCTTAAGAAACTTGACGATAGAAGCTCGCCCATGGTGTAGTTGGGTGTCGAGGAAGGTTGCAAACTCATCGTCTATTTGATCCAAGGCATGGCAAGCTACAAGTAAGTAGAGATGTAATGTTTCAAGAAAATTGTGAATGGACATGGAATACAGGTTCCAACAATGAAGAAAACTTACCGGAGTTTATGGTGGCGGATGCATTCGACACCGACGAGGTGATTGTTGCAGCAGACATTGAGGCATGGGCGGAAGATGTCACACCACCGGCAACAGCTGTGGTACCCATGCCAAGAGCATCAAGTCCATCTACACCACCATCGAATGCCCATGCAGCTACCTCGCCTCCGTTAACGAACACACCCGAATTTCAAGAAAGGCCAGTTCGTTTTGGGTCCATTGTCGATATCTATGCCAACACTGAGGAATTGGTTGGTATTGGCGAAGAAGAGAATGAGGAAATGTTGGTGATGTTTGAAGAGCCAACATGTTACCAAGAGGCTGCAACCAAAGCTTGCTGGTACGAAGCAATGGAGGAAGAACTTGTTGGGACCGAGTGCATGTTGACATGGATACGGGTTCGTAATTTTAAAATTTAATTACATGCAGCGGAAGATTTAGCATAAATAATTTCTCAAATTATTTTAACCAAGTATCTAGCATGCAACCTTATGTTGTGGAGACATGATCATACATTTAGAATTTTGCAGAAAGTAAACTAATTTACTTGATACCTTGCGTAACTTGTAGAAAGGGATGAGATCCAACCGTAGCGTCCCTTGGAAGCTCCGCCTCTATTCGCGTCCACGCCGAGTTTTCTTCGGGATGACTTCACAAAGCCACGAGTTTCATGCCGACAAGAACTACTAGATTCTCCAAAGGCACGACAAGAATATCAAGAGAGAGAGATGGAAAACTAACCACCAAACGAAAAAATGGAATCAAGATTCCGGGAGGAAGGAAGGAGTCGCGCCCCGCTTCTTCTTCTTCTTTGGCACCTTCTTGGTGGAGGTGGCTCACGGCAAAGGAGGTGAGGGCAACCGACCCTAGAAGAGGGAGAGGGTAGCCGACCCTAGAAGAGGGAGAGGGAGAGAAGGAGAGGAAGAGAGGCTAGGCAAGAATCCTTGATCTCTTGAATTGATTTCCAAGCCTTGCCTTGGTACCTTTATATAGTAGCCTCTTAATCGCCAAGTCTCCTCTTAACGGAATAAATTTTTCATAAGAAATTTATCTTATAAATTTTTCTATGAATTATTCCGTTATGCCAAGTTTTTATTATAACTTAATTTATAATAAAAACAACCATGTCTCCCCTTTTATTATGGAAAGAAATTTCTTTATATAAATTTTCTTTATCATGGTAAATCAATCCATTATTGATTTTATAAAATAAAATAAACCAATCCAAGGTTTATTTTAATTTCCATGAAAAATAAATCTCTTTATATAAATTTCTTTATATAAATTTCTTTAGATAAATTTCTTTATCATGGTAAATCAATCTATTATTGATTTTATAAAATAAAATAAACCAATCCATGGTTCATTTTAATTTCCATGAAAAATAAATCCGTTTATATAAATTTCTTTATATAAATTTCTTTATATAAATTTCTTTATCCATAATTTTATAAAACAAACCGCGCTCGGTTTATTTTATAATTTGAACCAAACAATTTGGTTCTCCCCTTTTAATGTGGCCGGCCAAACAAAGAGGGTGGGAACCCTCTTTGGCCGGCCAAAACCCAAGCAAAAATCATACGAATTAAACTCATTTAATTCGTTCAATAAGCCTTCAAAAGACTTAGCCATTTTATGCTTCCGATGCGTCTCTGAAAATTCAGATTTGACTTATCTCTCTTGATCGGAAAATCCAATTTTTAACTCATTTTAAATCCCTCGGATTACTCGTAGTGCGTGTGACTAAATAGGCTTTCGATTTATGTTGATCGTCTATAATTCATCAATTATAGAACGATCATGAGTGACACCTAGTAGTACATCATGATCCCCAATTAATCGAAAGATCAACGGTTGACCTCAGAAATAATTCTGAAACCCTTCAGCAACTTTAATGAATCGTGCCTCATTCCCTTCACCATCTTATACCCACTTGGTTCAGGACACGGTCTATGTGTGTCAGTCCCCACTAGGCTGACTACGTCACACCTAGCCCAAGTAATGTCTTTCTCATCCAACGGATTCTAATTACTCTCATGTATCTGAGATATTCATACTCGGAACATGTGATGCTCTGGCCAGAGGCTTCGAGTAACAATCCGACGATAGGCCTTAGGTATACATCTCCTCGCAAGGAGTGGTGAATCCTTTGTAGGTTGTTCAAACATCTTCGGGCACTTCGGCTTATACCCAATCATCCTGGGTCCACACCTCCTTGGAGATGCTTGCTTAAGATGTCAAAGTATAAGTCTTCATGACCAAGATGACTTGAACACCGCAAGTTAAAGGAACATCGCACTTAAGCTGCAGTAAGAACTTCATTGACATATCTATATGTAGATTACCATATGAAGTTTTATAGCTAGTCACTCCAATGAACTAGTTCCCTTAACTAGCATTCATGTTTATCTCTGGACATCCCAATGTCACCAGCCAATGAGAATCAGCTGATTAGAGAATAATCCATGCTAGTCTCAACAGAATTGATAGTGTCCGTATTTATCAATTCATCGACTAGGGACAATTTCAATACTTCACAATTGCACATGTAGAGATAATCACTAGTTGTGAATTCATCACAAATTCTCTCATGCTGTGAATTGTATTGCGGACATTCAGTAAATGAGTTTAAGATCTCAATCAAATACACGAACATGTATACTCAAATTGTGAATATTCATTTATTAAAGTAAATGATTACAATCATAAGGCGATTGCCTTAGGACACTTCTCTCATATTACTAATAGAACTGAAATCTATTGAGATGAACAAGACCTAGACCCTAACTGAGGTCCCATTAGGCCACAAACCTATCGGTCTAAAGTGGGTGTTCAAATTAAAGAAAGATTCAGCGGGGAAAGTCGTTAAGCATAAAGCAAGATTAGTGACTAAAGGATATGTACAAAGATAAGACATCGATATTGAAGAGGTGTTGCACCTGTCGCTAGACTTAACACTGTTTGAGTCATTCTTGCGCTTGCGACAAATCAAAGCTGGGAGGTACACCATCTAGATGTGAAGTCAGCATTTCTTGACGGAGAGTTGGAAGAAGAAATATATATCACTCAACCGGAAGGGTTTGAGGTACAAAATCAAAAACATAAGGTGTACAGGTTGTCCATGTTGGATCGAGAAAGACCGATAGAGGGGGGGGGTGAATATCGGAAAATGTTCGGATTTAAAAGAAAGAGTAAGTGCGCGGTGGAATAAAATCAAACAACGCAAACACCAAGGTTTTACTTGGTTCGGAGCCTGGGTCGACTCCTACTCCAAGGCCCACGGTCGTTGACCGTTTACTTTGGGCAATTCTATAGTGCGCAAAACGGTTACAGAGTGAGATTACAAAATTACTGTAAATAGAAATATACACTTTGTTTTACCAACTCCCGGTGTAGATCGAGTTTCGGTGCAGTGGGAGGTTGACGGCGCTTCGTTCTTGAGTCGGGAAGTTTCCGGAGCAGAGCGCGGTCGTCAGAGCGTTTGGATGCGTTGAATGAAAGCAGTGTTTTGAAGAGAAGGGTCTAGGGCCCTTTTTATAGTGCCTGGGGGCGCCCTGGTCGACGGGGGCGCCCCCCACGTGGCAGCAGATCCACACAAGGCGCAGTCAACGACTTATCCCTTGAACCTCGGGATAAGGTCTTGACGGGGGCGCCCTGGACGCTGGGGGCGCCCTGGTTGACTCGGCCAACTCTTATCCGCAGCGCTGAAGTCTCCTGCGTAAGAGTGGCTGGGGGCGCCCTGGGCGCTGGGGGCGCCCGGGACAGCGGGGGCGCCCTGGGTGCGCAGTGCAGACGCGGCAGCAGCTTAACTCTTCAGTTGGTTTGCCATGGGGGCGCCCGGGACAGCGGGGGCGCCCTCAGAATGTACTGTCGAGGTTCATTTGCTTTCTTTGTGTTTTGTGTTCACCTTGGGGGCGCCCGGGACACTCCGGGCGCCCTGGTCAGCAGTT
Source organism: Boesenbergia rotunda (assembly GCA_024364735.1). Taxonomy (NCBI): domain Eukaryota; kingdom Viridiplantae; phylum Streptophyta; class Magnoliopsida; order Zingiberales; family Zingiberaceae; genus Boesenbergia; species Boesenbergia rotunda. The sequence goes on from JAGFNQ010004634.1 coordinate 37,729, forward strand.
GCCTCTTTCCTTTGAGGCATTCTGAGCTGCAGACACACGTTCCTTCGGTCCTGCTTCCAGGGTTAGTCCAAAACACAATAAAACAAATATTTAATTTAATTTATACAGCCTCAGCTGTCTTGGTTCTGACTTTGGTCTCCAAAATGGAGCCCTAGGTCGAACCGACGCCTAATGTTCCCTCAAGGGGAACGCGTCCTCACCTACTCCTCTCGGGAGAATTTACCTGGTGCCAACCGGCTCCTCCAGTTGGACTTTTGCCCGGCAGCCCTTCGCCAGGTCTTGAGTACCACGCAGCCCTTCGCTTGGTGCCTAGCAGCCCTTCGCTAGGTCTTTTCTTCTGGCAGCCCTTTGCCAGTGCCTAGCATTCCTTCGCTAGGGTTTGTCCATTCTGGCAGTCCTTCGCCAGAGCCTAGCAGTCCTTCGCTAGGGCTTTTCTTCTGGCTGGCATTCCTTTGCCAGTGCCTAGCATTCCTTCGCTAGGGCTTTTCCTGTACACTCAAGAAACTTGTTAGACAACAACTAACCCTTAACTTTTGAACCCTTTTGCCAATATCAAAACACAGGTTTGACTTGGGTGCATTCTGCACCAACAATCTCCCCCTTTTTGATATATGGCAACCTAGTTCAAAAAGTTAAGGAAAAAAATGCTGAAATTGAAATCCTAAGTTAGATTCCCTCCCCCTGGAAGAAATCTCCCCCTAGGTTTTTCAAAAATAGGTGGTGTGAGTTAAGTACTTAGAAGATTTCATGTTTTGATAATAAGTTGGGAAATCTCTAAAGTTTTTTGCTAAGTTTTTCAAAAAGATGTTCTAAGTTTGGAAAACTTTGAAAACTTTAGACAAATTTTCAGTTTTAGGAACATTTCACACTTTGGAAAATTTTCAGTTTTGGAAAAATTTCAGACTTAGAAAATTTTCAGTTTTGGAAAATTTCAGACTTTAGAAAATTTTCAGTTTTGGAAAATTTTCAAGCACTACGTTAAGCTTAAACATAATTTCAAAACACATAGTTCAGAGTTGGAAATTTTTAAAGAGAATTTTAAAACCTTTAAGCTTAACAATAATTTTAAGCAAAAACATTAAGTTTCAAAATAATTCAGAGTTTAGAAATAAGCTTAACAATAATTTTAAGCAAAAACATTAAGTTTCAAAATAATTCAGAGTTTAGAAATAAAACTAACTTTGATTTACCAATTTTAGTTCAACTTTTTGAAGAAGACGATGGGAAAAAATTTAAAAAAATTTTTGTTCCCTGTTTCCTTTCCAACTCTCCCCCTTTGACATATATCAAAAATGCAGAAAAAATTTTGCAATAATTAAAGCATTTGCTGTACTGAATCAAACTGGAACCTAAGTCTGGTTAAATCTTTAGGGACGTGTCTAACCCAATTAGCTACTTACCAACTGTTATAAACAGTAGTTTTCGCTTGGGTTAGTCAAGTTAAGTGCATTGTTCAAGTTAGATTGTCTAAACTTGATACTTAACTTGATTGCTGTTCAGTTTGTATTTAGTGCCCCAACTACTGCAGATGCACTGACTTAAAGCATCTTGAGTTAAGGCAAAGACCTAAGCATCTCAACCCTTTCTAGGTTATCACTCAAAGTACCCTAAGGTGCTTGTGAGATGCTGGCTTCTAGATCTATAGGTGCATGCAATTCTAGGGTTAGAGCCTAGGCTAAGTCCATTTCGAAGAAAACCCTAGTTTTGAAGGGGTAGTTTTTGAAATAAAACTAAGTCAAGGAAAAAATTTTAAAACCAAAGTAAAACTTTTTAAGATTAAGTTAGAAAAACTTTTAAAATAAACACCATTTTAAAATCAATTTAAAACATTTTAAAATTAAAGTAAAAACCTAATGATTCTATTCTATTAAGCATAATCCTAACTTAATTAAGTCAAAAGTAAACAAGCCAAGCTAAGATTAGCATAGTTCAAGCAGGAGTCTAGTACAAGTCAACAGAAGTCAACCCTACTCAGTAGGGGTAGTCAAATAGGTACATGTCCAAGTCATCTAAGAAGAGGGACCAGGCTGATCAGGTGAGCCTGGATGCCAGGATCTAAACATGGTCATCATCTCCTGATACTGGGCGTTTCTTTCCTCCCTCTCTGCTGCAAACGCACTCATGTACTCGGTATAGTAGCCTTGGTTAGTTTCCAGCTGCTCAATGTGGTAAGCCTCCGATTCCTCCCGGAGGCTCTGAACCTGTGTTTCGAGGAGTGATACTCGCTCGTAGAGTGTCGGAGGATCGGGCTGAGCTAACTCTGCTGCTAAGTCGGCAACGTCGACCTCGACCTCCTCGTCGGCAATGTCCTGTGCGGCTGGTCGGCGTCTCCAAGTCAGAACCCCGGTGCCCGAGACATCTATACCGGCTAAAGAAAAGTTCCTAAATCCTATCTCGTCGAAGTCGGTCATCGTGGTAATCTCGCCGTCAGCGATGTTTCGGCCGTGGTGGTGGAGGATAGAGGTGATGACGTGGCAGAAGGGGGTGCGGACCCGCCCCTGAGTGGACACACTAGAGGCATGTAGGATACAGTGGAAGAGGTGAAGGCCTATATCTATGTCCAGATGGTGGATAAGGGCATAGAGAAGAAAGGTGTGAAAGGGTTTCATGGTGGCTATGTCCCTAGTGGACAGGGGAAGGATGCAACGGACAATTACTCTGTAGAGAGCGTAGTCCTGAATCGGGAGTCGAGTGGAGTGGAACTGCCCTCCTGCAGGGTCCATGGCCTCCCTAAAGAAATAGTTGTATAAGGTGTTCAGGTCAATATGAGAGTAGGGGGCATCGAAAGGCAGGTTCCTTGGAGGGTAGCAACAGAAGATGGACTGAGATGGTCGGAGTCCCAGAAATCGGTTCAGTAGGGTAGGAGTGATGCTCAAGGGCATTCCTTGAACGGTAGTGACGAAGCTTAACTGGTCTTGCCTAACTATGTTGTTATAGAATTCTGCACATAGGGTGTTGTTGATCGGATGTGTGCAGAATACGAGTTTATCCAGTTGATAGAAGTTCATTGCGGACATTGCGACTAGACAGGATTGGGAAAAGAACTGACGGTTAAGGTAACTTGTCTTAATCGGAACGTAGGTGGTTCGGGCGAATTTGTTACAAAGTTCTAGGTTTGGAAACCTAGGGTCGGGACTGGGCTCGTTACCGGGGTTCGACTGAACTGCTCGGCGTTTTCTAGTTGAGAAGAAAGTAAGCAAATTGAGAATAAGAACTTAGATTATAGGAAGAGGCATGATTGACTTAGAATTTGCAATTAAGGAAAGAAAATAACAAAAATTAAGTACCCAAAGTAAATTTCATACCTTGGAGGCATGGTTGAGGCAAGGGAAGCTTTAGGGTTACTTGATCCTCAAGAATGAATAGAGTGAGAAGAAGGATGTGTTTTTGGTGTGGGAAATGAGGGAGTCTCGGGTCCCTTTTATAGGGGTTTGAGGGGGGGGGCGCCCGGGAGGTTCCGGGCGCCCTCAACAGGTCGGTTTGCCTCGGGCAGGGAAACGGTCAGTGGGGGCGCCCGACAGGTCACGGGCGCCCCGGTCAAAGGCTGGTTGACTGCAGCTTTTGACTGCTTTGATCGGCGTGGTCGACAGTTTTTGATGGGGGCGCCCGACATGTCACGGGCGCCCTGGTGAAGGCTGCGGGGTCGCAGTCTTTTGACTACTTTGGTTGGCGTGGGGACAGCAGGGTAAAGGGGGGGCGCCCGACAGGTCACGGGCGCCCTAAAGGCTGCTTGGCAGAGAAAGCTGTCACAGCTACTTTTTGACTGTCTTGGGGGCGCCCGCTATTGTCAGGGCGCCCTAGGCGGCAGCCTTTGACTTGGGAGGCTAGTTTTGTGTGGTTGGGGGCGCCCTGGACGGTCAGGGTGCCCTATGAGGCAGCCTTTTGACCAGGTTTGACCATGTTAATCATAGTTAACCATAGTTTGACCGTGTTAATCATGGTTTGATCATGTTGACCATGTTTACGAAAGCACAAACAAGGTGGTTTAATTTCAGCTTAACTTTCTTGTCTTACTGAATCAGCTTAAATTTCAGCTTAACTTTATTTATAGTGTATACATTGTTTTTCTGAGTCTTGTGCATTTCTAATCAGGCAATTAGAATTGTTGAAAGTAACTAAATAACCAGAATCACATAACTGACTTATGCTAAGTAAGTTAAAATTGAAGTTTTACACCAATAGAACTTTCTTAATAATGAAATTGGATTTAAGTTCAATATTACCTGACCCAATTACCTTGAGTGTAGTATTGTTACCAAATGCCACTGAGCCCAGGTTTTTGAACTTGAGTTTGGTGAACTTCAATTTGTCCCCAGTCATATGTCTGGAGCACCCTCTATCTAACATCTATTGGTCCAAATCTTTATGTTCCTACACATAAAGAATTTTTGATGATTTGGATCCAATTTAAGTTAGGGATAGCTTAAATTGAGTTTCACTTCCTAGTCTGTCTCACCCCAGTCTAGGGTTTTCAATCACGTTAACCTTAAGGTTTTTGTGAGACAGGTTTGAGGGTAAAAATTAGTTTTGAAAAGGAATTTCAATTTATTTTCGAAAAAGTTCTTTATTTTTGAAAACAGATTAAAAAAACAGAAATTTTGAAAACAGATTAAGTGTTTTTCAAAAAGAGAGTAAGTTTGAAAAATAGAAATTTTGAAATCAGGTTAGAATCTATAATTATTTGAAATTTGAGTTAGATTCGAATTTGACAAAAGATAATTTGAATTTGAATTTCAGAAATTGGCTTCCAGGTCTTGGCGAGGCACTAGGCCTTCTTTGGCCGTAGCCTTATGGGATCATCCACCCTTTCCTTGACAAAGCCTTTTAATGAAATTTCATTTTCAAATTAAATTAGGTCATTTTCTGGTCTAACTAGCTTGGGTCTTGGATCGGTAGCTTCGGCTGGTTTCACCAGTCTAAAGAGACCAAGTAGACTTGATCTTATTAGAGTTGGTTTCCCCAACGTACTATCATCTCACCTCCTCCCAATATATGTTTTCAAGTTTCAAATAGTTGAGTCCTTAAATCTAAGTATCCCTAAATCTAAGCATGGCAGATTGCAGAAAATTAAATAACCAAGCAATCAAGCAAAAAATTATCTAATTATAAAAATTATTTTGATTTTGGCTCCCCCTGGACTAAAGCCTCTGTATGGGATAGGCAAGATGTGAATCTTGTCCTTGGGAATCCAAAATTGATTTGAACCAATTGGTTTAGTCAGGCACAGTTTTGGCACCCATGCCTGAACCTTAGGTCTTGACTGGTTCAGTACAGTAAAGTAAGATCTTTGCCGAGATTTGGTTCTATAGCCAAGTCCGGATCGGTTTAGAACAGACTTTTGTTTTCCAAGAATCATATCAAGGTTCTTGGAACCAGAAGTGAATCGTTCTAAAGCTGTTCTTAAGTCCTTAACTTGAGTTTTCAGGGAGGAATTCTCTGATTCAAGTTTTTCAACTTGATCAGGGGTTCCTTCCTGAAGTTTCTCAGTTAAGGCCTTAGTCTCAGCTTCCGCTTTCAGGAATTTTACTTCCTGTCGGAGGGACTCGATTCGGAGTTTGGCTTTCGCCAAATCTCGGGATAGATAGGAAATAAGCGAATTCAATTGCAATTTTGAAAAACCCGTTACCCTTATTTCGCCGTTGTCGGAGAAGGTCATCTTGCCGTCGTCCTGGTTCGAGTCTGAGTCAGTCTCGATTTGATCCGAAGCGGTCAGGGCTAGAAGATTGGACTGGGGTGCTTCTTCTTCTCCTTCTGAGGAAGACTCGTCCCAGGTTGCTTGGAGTGCCTTCTTCTTTCTGGTCTTTTTGGACTCCTTTAGGCTTGGACATTCAGTCTTGTAGTGGCCCTTCTTCTTGCATTCGTAGCAGGTTACGTTGGGCTTGTGTTTGTCAGTTGCCGGTTCAGCTTGTCCGTCCTTTCTTCGGCTTGTTCTCCGTGTGTTGGTTTGGTTCTTCAACTTTTTGTAGTAGCTTCGAGCTAGCCGGACCAGTTCAGATTGATCTTCTTCTTGATCTTCTGTTTCTGAATCTGAGGTAGATTCGGGTTCAACTTGAGTTTGCTTCTTGGTCGTCTTTCCTGTTTTCCCTGCAAAGAAAGCTATACTTTTCTCGACCAAATTGCAGTTAGTCTGTTCATGCAGTTCAAGTTCAGAAAATAACTCATCTAGCTTAATTTTTGAAAGATCCCTAGAGACCTTGTATGCATCTACCATAGATGCCCACAAGGTGGTCCTAGGGAACGCGTTTAGGGCATACCTTATAAGATCACGGTTTTGAACCTGGTGACCTATTGCGTGAAGACCGTTCATCAATTCCTGGATTCTGGCATGGAGCTGAGCTGTTGTCTCGTTATCTGCCATTCTGATGGTGTAGAGCTTGTTCAGTAGCAGATCGCGTTTGCTGATCCTCGTATCTGAGGTTCCTTCGTGGAGCTCGATCAGTTTAGCCCATAGCTCCTTGGCACTGTTGAATGGGCCTACGCGGTTCAGCTCCTCTTTTGTCAGTCCACATTGAAGGGTCTGAGTTGCTTTGGCGTCAGCTTCAATCTTACGTTTAAGGGCAGTGTCCCACTCTGAGTAGTTTTGTGGTACGCCTTCAGCATTTGTGGGAATCATCAGTCCAGACTGGATGATTATCCACATATCCACCTGAGTTTTCAGGTGGACCTCCATTCGACTTTTCCAGTAAGGAAAGTCTTCTCCACTGAAAAGTGGAGGTCTGGCGGTGCTAAAACCTTCTTGGATGGCCATTTGTTACTGAAATAGCAAACAACAAAAACAACGAAAATATTCCAAGACTTGATCTTGGATTAGTAGTGCGGGAAAAAAAAACAAATTTCAAGGGGTGTTGCACCAACCTTGAAAGAAAAACTCGAACGAAAATATTTAAAAAAAATCAGAGAGAAAACGAAAGAAATCCGAAAAATTTTCAAACTGGTGGTTGCACCAAGTTTGAATTCCCCGCTCTGATACCACTTGTTGGATCGAGAAAGACCGATAGAGGGGGGGTGAATATCGGAAAATGTTCGGATTTAAAAGAAAGAGTAAGTGCGCGGCGGAATAAAATCAAACAACGCAAACACCAAGGTTTTACTTGGTTCGGAGCCTGGGTCGACTCCTACTCCAAGGCCCACGGTCGTTGACCGTTTACTTTGGGCAATTCTATAGTGTGCAAAATGGTTACAGAGTGAGATTACAAAATTACTGTAAATAGAAATATACACTTTGTTTTACCAACTCCCGGTGTAGATCGAGTTTCGGTGCAGTGGGAGGTTGACGGCGCTTCGTTCTTGAGTTGGGAAGTTTCCGGAGCAGAGCGCAGTCGTCAGAGCGTTTGGATGCGTTGAATGAAAGCAGTGTTTTGAAGAGAAGGGTCTAGGGCCCTTTTTATAGTGCCTGGGGGCGCCCCCCCACGTGGCAGCAGATCCACACAAGGCGCAGTCAACGACTTATCCCTTGAACCTCGGGATAAGGTCTTGACGGGGGCGCCCTGGACGCTGGGGGCGCCCTGGTTGACTCGGCCAACTCTTATCCGCAGCGCTGAAGTCTCCTGCGTAAGAGTGGCTGGGGGCGCCCTGGGCGCTGGGGGCGCCCTGGGCGCTGGGGGCGCCCTGGGCGCTGGGGGCGCCCGGGACAGCGGGGGCGCCCTGGGTGCGCAGTGCAGACGCGGCAGCAGCTTAACTCTTCAGTTGGTTTGCCATGGGGGCGCCCGGGACAGCGGGGGCGCCCTCAGAATGTACTGTCGAGGTTCATTTGCTTTCTGTGTTTTGTGTTCACCTTGGGGGCGCCCGGGACACTCCGGGCGCCCTGGTCAGCAGTTGCCTCTTTCCTTTGAGGCATTCTGAGCTGCAGACACACGTTCCTTCGGTCCTACTTTCAGGGTTAGTCCAAAACACAATAAAACAAATATCTAATTTAATTTATACAGCCTCAGCTGTCTTGGTTCTGACTTTGGTCTCCAAAATGGAGCCCTAGGTCGAACCGACGCCTAATGTTCCCTCAAGGGGAACGCGTCCTCACCTACTCCTCTCGGGAGAATTTACCTGGTGCCAACCGGCTCCTCCAGTTGGGCTTTTGCCCGGCAGCCCTTCGCCACGTCTTGAGTACCACGCAGCCCTTCACTTGGTGCCTAGCAGCCCTTCGCTAGGTCTTTTCTTCTGGCAGCCCTTTGCCAGTGCCTAGCATTCCTTCGCTAGGTTTTGTCCATTCTGGCAGTCCTTCGCCAGAGCCTAGCAGTCCTTCGCTAGGGCTTTTCTTCTGGCTGACATTCCTTTGCCAGTGCCTAGCATTCCTTCACTAGGGCTTTTCCTGTACACTCAAGAAACTTGTTAGACAACAACTAACCCTTAACTTTTGAACCCTTTTGCCAATATCAAAACACAGGTTTGACTTGGGTGCATTCTGCACCAACAGTCCAAGGCCCTCTATGGACTGCGGCAAGCTCCACGAGCTTGGAACATGCGACTGAACAGGAGTTTGGAAGAGATTGACCTCAAAAAATGTACTCAAGAACATACATTATATACAAGAGGTGAAGGAGAAGCAAGTTTACTTGTTGGAGTGTATGTCGACGATCTCATCGTGACAGGAAGTAGCATAGAAAAAATCTACAGTTCAAACAACAAATGAAGGCAAAATTTGAGATGAGTGATTTGAGTCTTCTCTCCTACTACATAGGGATTGAAGTGGAGCAACAGAAGAGTCGAATTTTACTTAGACAATCAGCTTATGCTAAGAAAATTCTATCTCAGTTCAAATGGCGGACTGCAATGCCACAAAGCATCCAATAGAACCTAAGACACAGCTGCTTAAAGACTTGGAAGGGACTCCAATTGACACCACGGAGTATAGGCACATCATTGGTTGTTTAAGATATTTGTTACACACACGGTCGGACCTGTCATATTCAATCGGAATGACGAGCAGATAATGGAGAGGCCTACAATCATGCATCAAAAGGTGGTCAAACAGATTCTCAAGTATTTCAAAGGTACAATCCATTATGGACTTGCTTACATAAAGGGACCCCAGGAAGTTGGTGTATTCGGCTACTCAGACAGTGATTTAGCCAGCGATCTCGATGGAAGGAAAAGCACAAGTGGAATGCCTTTCTATTTTAATAAAAGTTTGGTGTCTTGGAATTCACAGAAGCAAAAGACAGTGGTGCTTTCATCTTATGAGGCAGAGTCCATGGCAGCCACAACTACGGCCTACCATGCCTTGTGGTTGAGGAGCCTTGCCAGTGAATTAACCGGTGTAAAACCAATGCCGGTAACTTTGTTTGTTGACAACAAATCTGCCATAGCTCTCATGAAGAATCCAGTATTCCATGGTCGAAGCAAGCACATAGATACAAGGTTTCATTTTATCAGAGAATATGTTGAGAAGGGATAGATTGTGGTTGAATTCATTAATACTGGAGAACAATGAGCCGATGTATTAACTAAAGCATTGCCTGGAGTGAAGTTAGCTGTCATGCGACAACTACTCGACGTCCGTGACTTAGAGCCATGTCAGGATTAGGAGGAGTAATGTGAACATATAATTTGGACATGATAAGTAGTGGCCACGTCTTCCTTGCATTAGTGGTGATAATGTTTCCTAGTTTCATGGGATTAATTAGTGGAATTAGTCTTTCTTATTTTCAGGGTTTAGTGGTGTTAATCTTTCTTATTTTCATGGGTTAGTGGTGTTAGTTTGTGGTGTATTTAAAGAGTCATAGAGATGTGTAGAAGTTGTTTTGCTGTAAGTTTTCTTCTTAGAAGTTAAATTTCTCTTTGCTCTATTCTTCTTGCATATTACTGTGTGCCCTGAGTATTCACCGATTCTGAGCCAATAGCCGTGAGAGGAGCGCAAATGTAGATGAGTGGAGAGCCTCAGCTTGAGTAGGTGAGAGAAGAGGAGACGTTACATAACGCTAGGTTTTTAATTAAAATTTTAGTTAATTGATTCAATCAACTCTTAACCTAAATGAGATAGCTAGTTCATAAACCTTAATAGAATTATCCTATTAAAATATATAAATTTATTTTAAATTTTAAAAATATTAAATAAATTATATTTATTTATTATATATATTTTCAATCTATTATTTTCATTAATATATCATCAATAATAATATTATTATTAATTTAATTTAATTTATTCTAAAGGGAATATAATCAAAAATATAATTAAATTGATTTAGTTAATTTTATCGTCCTATCAAATATTAAATTAAATTTAAAAAGTTTTTAATAGGGTTGTATGATTCTATGATCTGATCTCCATCAATCCGATTCTAATCCCAAATCTACTATATAGAATTGTGATTCTACTCACTATGATATGAGGTGCATGAGACTCGACTGAGGTACTTGTAAGTTTTTGCAATACTTGGTCTCTCTCCGTGAGCCCCTCTTCGAGACTAGAAGAGGCCTCATATGGGGATTAACGATGATGATTCGGATTCTTCTGATCCAAATTCTGATAGTCCTGATTGGCATGACCTTATTAACGATGGAAGGAGCACAAAAGGGCGGATTAGGATTTATTTGGCCCGTTCTCATAGCCCAGTGGTCATTAAAGTGATTGATTTTCGTTGTTCAATTGTTTGTTTTTACACCTCATTAATTTAAGCAACAGAAATAAATATAGATAGATAGATGTATATATACTAACAAACACATAAAAGAGACAATAATATCATAGATTTTACGTGGTTCAAAATCTTTGATTCTGCTCCGCGGTCTGTCTATTAACGCTTCGATATGTCAACCCCGACAACACAGCTATCTTTTTTAATTTCTTTCCTAGACGGACACCTTCCGATGATGTAAAAATTTCTTACAATTCTTGTTCTTTATAACCAATACAAGGGGAAAAAAAAGCTAATACAATCAAATGATGATAATACAAAAATAATAAATTATTGAGATGACTGAGTTTTGGTTGCTGTAGATCGTTGTAGATATGCTCGATCGCGATAACCTTAGAATTAACAACACTCTCCCTGGTATCGAGATAAGTCCTCAAGCTCAGCTTTTATAAGTCTGTTGTTGATGAGTAGTTAGTCAACTACTTGCTAGCCATAGTCGACTACAATTTAATTCTTAGTCGCCTAGCATTTACCACGTAGATCGCATCAGATCGAACTGTGTTGTCACTTATTAATTATGATTTTTCAAATATATAATGAATTTTAACATTTAAAATGTTATATAATATTAATTTTTTAAGAAAATATGGGAGGGACCGACCCAATTGTCTCCTCCACATGACTACGTCCCGCTTAGAACACTTGTTCTCGTAGTATGCTCATTCCATGAACACAAAGTCTATAATATAACTTGTATTTATAATTGTAAATTTTATACCTCTTGGTGAGGGATCTTTAATGCTCGGAGGACGGCACACTCTTCTATGGCTTTGGACTTTAAGGCTTCTAGTTGCTTTGGTGTCTTTGACCTCTCAGATGATGAATTCCTTTTTTCTTTGTCTAATTCACTTCGGCGGTGTTGAAACCTCTCAATCTCTGGTACTCACCTATTTGATATAGAATTTTATTAAGAAAAATATGTTAGATATGTAGTGTCCAAAAAATGCGAAATGCTCGCCCCCAGCGCCCCTGCCAGCGCGCCCCAGGACCAACATGGAGGAGGTAAATCATGGTTATCACTGGTGTGGTGAGGCGCCTGGGGTCGAGAGAATTAATATGTTAGATATCTAGTGTGAATGGAAAAGAGGTGGTGGGACTTTAGTCCCACATTGGAACTTTCTTGTGAGTAGAAAGTGAGGAGAAGAATAAAGGGACTCCCTTGTGAGTGGGGCTTTAGTCCCATATTAGGAGTTTTAAGGTAAAATGTTTGGTTTATATTGTATCACAAGCATGATAGTTGTGAACAAATGCTAGGGGAGAGACTCTCTCTCACCCGTAGGTGCGCAGGGGGGGTGCAAATCCAGGGCCCGAATTTGTACTGAACCAAGTGAACTCATGTGCGTGCACGACCCGCGCACGTCGAATGTCCGACCGGTCGGGGCAAAATTTGTCCGCAGATGAATGACGATTAATTCGTCATTTATCACTGCGGGGGTCTGAGCCTATAAAAGAAGGCCTTGACCGAGAGCAAGATAGAGACGTACACTATACGAGAAATTCTCCTCCGCTTCACCTCGTTCCCGACCTCCGCTGATAGCAGTCGGGTACATCCTCAGTTCGCCACGAGCAACTAGGACAGAAGTCCATCTGAGCCTCGAAGCACCGCCGGAGGAGGACGAATCTGTTTCAAGGAAACTGCGCTTCGCAGGCCTCAGCAAATTCTTGTTCGGTCAGGAGACGCCCGACTACTGTTCGGGAGCTCACTCGGCCGTTTCGCTCGGGAGCTCACTCGGCCACTCGGGAATTCCAGCTCGGGAATTCCACTTTAATAAATGAATATTCACTATTTGAGTATACATGTTCGTGTAAGATCTTAAACTCATTTACTGAATGTCCGCAATACAATTCACAGCATGAGAGAATTTGTGATGAATTCACAACTAGTGATTATCTCTACATGTGCAATTGTGAAGTATTGAAATTGTCCCTAGTCGATGAATTGATAAATACGGACACTATCAATTCTGTTGAGACTAGCATGAGTTATTCTCTAATCAGCTGATTCTCACTGGCTGGTGACATTGGGATGTCCGGAGATAAACATGAATGCTAGTTAAGGGAACTAGTTCATTGGAGTGACTGGCTGTAAAACTTCATATGGTAGTCTACATATAGACATGTCAGTGAAGTTCTTACTGTAGCATAAGTGCGATGTTCCTTTGACTTGCGGTGTTCAAGTCATCTTGGTCATGGAGACTTATAATTTGACATCTTAAGCAAGCATCTCCAAGGAGGTGTGGACCCAAGATGATTGGGTATAAGCTGAAGTGCCCGAAGATGTTTGAACAACCTACAAAGGATTCAACACTCCTTGCGAGGAGATGTATACCCGAGGCCTATCGTCGGATTGTTACTCGAAGCCTCTGGCCAGAGCATGACATGTTCAGAGTATGAATCTCTTAAATACATGAGAGTAATTAGAATCCATAGGACGAGGAAACGTTACTTGGGCTAGGTGTGACGTAGTCAGCCTAGTGGGGACTGACACATATGGATCATGTCCTGAACCAAGTGGGTATAAGATGGTGAAGGGAATGGGACACGATTCATTAAAGCTGCTAAAGGGTTTCAGAATCATTTCTGAGGTCAACCGTTGATCTTTCAATTAATTGGGGATCATGATGTACTACTAGGTGCCACTCATGATCGTTCTATAATTAATTAGTTAATTATGGACGGCCAACATAAATTGAAAGCCTATTTGGTCACACGCATAACGAGTAATTCGAAGGATTTAAAACGAGTTGAGAATTGGATTCTCCAATCGAGAAAGATTAAGTTTGGTTGAGCCAAACGATTAGTCAAAACTAAATTTATTTCAGACGCATCGGAAGCATAGAATGGCTAAGTCTTTTAAAGACTTAATGGGTGAATTAAATAAGTTTAATTCACTAAGGGATTTGATCCAAGGTGGTATGGTTTATTATAAGCTTAAAATAATCCATGGGATTATTTTATCATGAATTAAAATAAACCAAAGAGTTGGTTTGTTTTATAAAAATTTATAATAAATCAAAGATGACAAAAATTTAATCGATAGGTGGGTTTTAAACCATGGACCTATGGTTTGGATAAAATTTGGCCAACCACTTGTGATGAATTCCTTTTGTGTGAATTTTGGCCACCACAAGATGATATGGAATATGTTATTCCATATTTGAGGGACTTGATTATTTTTTTTATCATGAATTAAAATATGATTTTAACCATGATATAAAAATCAAACTTGGCATGATGGAATAAGTTATTCCATATTTGAGAGACTTGATTGTTTTTTTATCATGAATTAAAATATGATTTTAACCATGATATAAAAAATCAAACTCGGCATGATGGAATAAGTTATTCCATATTTGAGAGGTTTGATGGTTGAGAGGCCACTATATAAAGGACCCAAGGGGTGCCATGAAAGATTAATCCAAGAATTGCTTGGGCTCTCTCCTCTTCTTCTCTCCCTCTCTCTTGGCCGGCCATAGGCATCTCCTCCCTCTTCTTGCCGTGAGCACAAGGAGAAGCACCAAGGCGACGAGGCTCTTCCTTGCGACGATCTTCCTCTTCGGCCAACCTTGGTTGTAAGTCTTTCGATTTGATTACTCTCTCGGTTTTCGTCGTGTTCACGGAGAATCTAGTAGTTTTCGTGAACACGAAACTCGTGACTTAGTGAAGTCATCCCGACGATACTCGGCGTGGATACGAATATAGGCGGAGCTTTTAAGGGACGCTAATGGTTGGATCTCGTCTCTTCTTCCAAGTTACGCGAGGTAATTCGTAGAGTAATTTCCTTTTCTGCAAAAATTTTATATTACGATTATGTGAACACATTGCATGCTTAAGATATGTGTTAGAATAATTTAGGAAATTATTCATGCTTTTGTTTCCGCTGCATGTAATTATGGAAAAATTACAATACGTGTCCGCGTCGGCATGCACCCGGTCCCAACACTCGGGAGATATTACTTCACTCGGGACTCCACTCGGGAATTTCACTCGGAGTTCGGAAGACGCTGGTCGGGTCGGGAGCCTCACTCGGGAGCTCGGGAACCTCACTCGGGAAACTCACTCAGGAGCTCGGGAGACTGCAGTTTGAGGAAAAACAGCTCGGGCCACTCAACAGAGATAAGTTGAAATTAGTTTCAGTAATTTCAATTTAGTGTAAAATCTCCGAAAGGAGCCAATATCCTCCTACAAAATATTGATTAGGATTCTTATTATATTATTGTATCCTTGGAGTTTTTGAATTTTCTCCTTTGACAACTTTTTGTTTTTTTTGGGGTTTCGAATGCCTCTATCAAGGCAAACTAGTTTTCCAAGTCCATTTGGAAAAAGATCATTCATTTTCATTTTCCAATTTATGAATTCTCCCAATTCAAACTGTGATGGAACTCTAATATTATAGTTGAATCCATCTCCAAACTCCATCAGCACTAGTGGATTCTTCTTTTTTCCTTTAGCGTTGTACTCCCTTAGAGACTAATCCAGAGCAGGCTCTATTACCCATCGTAAGAATCAGAGGCCTTATTTTTTATTCTCCCTCAAACCTTGTCGCTTACTTAAATTTTCGATTCTTATTCCATTTTGATAGGTCAACCCTAGTAATAATACTGTCTTTTCTCCTTTTTCATATACCTTCCCGAGTACAGACCTTATTCTACCGCGAATACAATAAAATAAAATCAATACAATAAAATGATATTAATATAAAATTAAATAAATAATTGAGATGAATGACTTCTAGTCACTCTAGATCATTGTAATTTGCTCATGACCGCCCTAGAATGCAGCAACACTCACTAGAACCAAAACAAGGATATTTTTTAAATGAAATCAGCTCGAGCTCAGCTTTTATAGCTCTGATATTTGTGAGGTATAAGTCCACTACTTGCTCGTTCTTTAGTTAACTATATATCATAGCCAACTGCAATCTAATTCTCACTTGACTAGTATTTGTGATACAACGGATAATTATCGATTTCGTTGATTCACATATAAATACCAAAAATAATTTTTAAATCCCGTTGATTCTATAAAAAAAATCAAGAGATAGATAACAAAACTTAACATTTGAGAATAAACCACACAACCACAAATTTTTATTAATAAAATACTCATAAAAATAACTAAACATAAATTTAAATAGATTCAAACCCTAACTCTGAGGACAAAACTATCCTTAAATCCTAAACTCGAAAAATAATAAAAAAAATTAAAATTACTCAACCGTTCCATATCATTCTCTTTGAGATGGAGAAAATTCATCCTCAAATTTAAAATAGCATCATGCGATAGCCACAGAATATCAATGGCTTCATCAATATCCTCCTCTGATGCCAACTCAACCCACTTCTTACCACTTCAACATTCAATGTCTCAATCCATAAATACAAAGGCGTTTTTATTTGTGCATTTATTATTCTCATTGATCTGTATCCTCCATTTTCCAGAACAACAATAGCACAATCAGAGTATCGTTTAGCGGATGTTAGGATCCGTTGATCGATCCTTCTGTGGAGACAGACCCACAGTTAAAAGAAGACATGGTCGGCCGACAAGGAGCTGATTGAGCAGGAAAGTGGTTCAATAGTCGAATGGGATCTCAGTTGAATTTTCGCCCGATCGGCTGGTCGGCTGCATCTTGGTCCTATTAAAGTAAAAGAAGTAGAGAGAGAAGAGAGGTAGAGAGAAAGAAAGAGATAATAAAATAACTTTCTTGATTGAAAAATCTTGTCCATGAGATACACAATTTATAGGGACCTTAGGAGACATAGTCAAATGAAAAATTAATAACGAAACTGTTAATTAACAGATTTATAAAGAATCTGTCAATTAACAGATTAATAAAGAAAATGTCTAATAATATAATAATATAAAATTATTTTATTTAATCTCTTTTACCCCTCGATAAACTTAACGGGAGATCTCGGACGTTGAGTTTGCATGATAACTTGCTAAATCGTTGTTTGGATAATGGCTTGGTAAATATATCAGCAATTTGATCTTCTGCAGAGATATAAGAAACAGATAATTGTTTGTTTGCCACGCGCTCTTGAACAAAATGATAATCAATTTCAACATGTTTTGTACGAGCATGAAATACTGGATTTGATGTAAGATATGTTGCTCCAATAATATCACACCAAATTTTTGGTGCAATATCTGATGCAAGATGAAGTTCCGAAAGAAGGGATTGAAGCCAAATAATTTCTGACGTTGCATTGACTATAGCTTTATATTCAGATTCAGTGCTTGAACGAGATACTATAGGTTGCTTTTTTGAATTCCAAGAAATAAGATTTCGTCCAAGAAATATTGTATATCCACTAGTAGAGCGTCTATCTTCAGGAGAACTAGCCCAATCCGCATCGCTATAGGCATGTAAATCTCGAGATGAGTGTCGATATAAAAAAGACCATGTAGAATTGTGCCTTTGAGATAACGAAGTATTCTCTTCACACCTTCCAAATTTTGTTCAGTAGGAGTATGCATGAACTGACAAGCACGATTTACTGCAAACGTAATATCAGGGTGCGTAATAGTAACATACTGTAAAGCTCCAACCATACTTCGATAAACCTGGGGATCAGCCATCACTGAAGAGGAAGAAGGTCTAGAGACATTATTTGGAGCAATAGGTGTAGAGATCGGACGTGCTCCATCCATTTTAGCTCTTTGAAGAAGCCTAGTAATATATTTGCTCTGAGAGAGAATATAACCTTCATCATGTGGAATAAGTTCAATACCAAGAAAAAAACGAGCATTTCCTAAATCTCGAATAGGAAATTCCTGATTGAGAAGGCTTAATAAATTTGAGATGCCCTTTTGATCATTGCCAGTTAATAGAATGTCATCCACATAAATAAGAAAAAATATCATAGATCCATCATTATGTCTGTAGAATAGAGAGGAGTCAATTTTTGATCCAGAAAAACCTTGAGCCTGTAACCATTTAGATAATCGATGAAACCATGCACGAGGAGCTTGCCGAAGACCATATAAAGATTTCTTGAGATGACAAACATGAGATGGAAATTGTGGATGAATAAACCCAAATGGTTGCTCCATAAAAACCGTTTCCTCAAGAATACCATGAAGAAATGCATTAGAAATGTCTAATTGTCGGATAGACCAATTAGAACTAATAGATATTGATAACAATAATCTGACAGATGTAATTTTGATGACTGGGCTGAAGGTATCATTGAAGTCAATACCTGGTTGTTGACTAAATCCTTTGGCTACAAGGCGGGCTTTATACCATTCAAGAGAACCATCAACTCGATGCTTAAGACAGAATATCCATTTTGAGCCCATAACATTCATTGACGGAGTGCGCGGAACTAGGCTCCATGTTCTATTGCGAAGAAGTGCATCAAATTCTGTAGCCATTGCCTTACGCCAATTTGGATCCTTGTTTGCCTGTGTAAAGCAAGTTGGTTCAATAGTTTTTGAGGAAACCACTAGAGCTTGAGGAAGAGGATATCGAGTAGCCATTGGTGGGCATCGTGCATATATGTCACTTAAGGGAAGCATGCGACGAGGAGCATTATCATCCGAATCACTTGTTGATGGTGATGAGGAAGTGGGTTGGCATGGTGAGTTTGTTGCCGAACCTGTATTATCCGAGGATCCAGAGCTAGAGAGCATATTATCTTCGGCTGGTGAGACTTCTAAAGTTGGAGCAGCAACTTGAGGCGATTCTGATGGAATAGGAGAGTTATTAGGGAGCTCCGGAGCAGAACCTAGGATGCCATCTCTTCTGATAATGTTGGGTGACATCAAGAAAGTACCACCTGTATCTGGAGAAGAGATTGAAGAGGCTTCCGAAAAAGGGAACCGAGATTCATCAAAAGTAACATGTCGTGATGTATATATCCGTCCAGTTGGTATATGTAAGCAACGAGACCCATGATGCATATTACTATAACCAAGGAAAACACATAATAATGAACGAGAGTCAAGTTTGTGTTTAGAGTAGGGCGTAACCATGGATAACATGCGCAACCAAAGATTCGAAGAAAGGTGTATTCAGGAGTTTGATTATAAAGTTTTTCCAAAGGACACTTATGATTGAGCAATGGAGTAGGAAGTCGATTTATGAGATATACTGCAGTACAAACAGCTTCATCCCAAAATTTTCGCGGAACCGATGCATGATGAAGAAGAGCTAAGACAGTTTCAACTATATGTCTATGTTTTCTCTCAGCAGAGCCATTTTGTTCTGGAGTGTGAGGGCAAGAGACTCGATGAACAATCCCACAAGAGACAAGATGACGATGAAGAGCTTGATATTCTCCTCCCCAATCAGAATGAAGAGAGAGTATTTTGTGATTAAAATAGCGTTCAACTTGTTTTTGAAAATTACAGAATATCTCAAATAAATCAGATTTTCTTTTCATAGGATAAAGCCAAGTGTATTTACTAAAATGATCAATGAAGGTAACATAATATAAGAAATCTTGGTTAGACAAGATAGGTGCAGGACCCCAAATATCAGAATGAATTATTTCAAGTGGAAAATTGGAAATGCGTTCAGATGAAGAAAAAGGTAACTTATGACTTTTAGATTCCATGTATGCCTGACATGAATGAGATGGAGATGAAGTAGAGGAAGTAGGTAAATCATACCTATTTATAATCGACTGAACAATACGAAGGGAAGGATGACCAAGTCGAGCATGCCAGGCTGGTTTATTTACGCGTTCACCAATAAAAGCTTTGATTGAAGAATTTTGAAGATAGTAGAGGCCATTTTTTATTTTCCCAAGAAATACAGTAGTATTTGTTCCTCTATCTTTTATAAGATAATGATCATGATGAAATTCAAAAAAGACATTGTTATCAAGGGAAAACTGACGTACGAAGAGTAAATTTTTAGTAATGGATGGAACATGAAAGATGTTGCGCATGTGAAAAGTACGATTAGATAAATAAATGTATGTGTTTCCAAGATTAGTAATATGCAAACCTGAGTCATCACCTACTTGTACCGTATCCGAACCAGTGTATGGTAGTACTTCTGTAAAGATATTGTAGTCTGATGTGACATGATGAGTTGCTCCAGTGTCAATATACCATTCAGTAGATAAAAATTTTGAAGGTTTGCCATGAATAGGCACGGATGAGAGAGCTTTAGGACGGACTTGTGAAGTTAAAGATCCTCTTAAAGCTGAAGGGCCACCGATAAAGGTTCTGTCGAGTCTTTTAGGACATTGAATACTAGTATGTCTAATTTGGAGACAAATTTGACATCTTCTTAAAGCTGAAGGACCACCGATGAAGGTTCTGTCAAGTCTTTTAGGACATTAAATACCAGTGTGTCCAAATTGGAGACAAATTTGACATCTCTGAATATTCGACATCAAAATAATAATAAAGAACCAAAAATTATTGTAGCTTGGGCTAAAAGGCACGGAGACTATTCCTCTTTTCCCCTACCTTCCCGTCATGAGTTGGCGGGTGATAAAAACGAGGAACGAGGATGACAAGCCAAAATAAAAAATAGAGGAGGAAGTTTTTTTTTCAAAAAAAAAAATGGTGATAGCAAGCGTCACATGAAGAAGAAGAAAGACGTTGCATAAAAATAGCGACACGTCAGGTATGAGGAGCTATGGCTCTGATACCATATTAAAGTAAAAGAAGTAGAGAGAGAAGAGAGGTAGAGAGAAAGAAAGAGATAATAAAATAACTTTCTTGATTGAAAAATCTTGTCCATGAGATACACAATTTATAGGGACCTTAGGAGACCTAGTCAAATGAAAAATTAATAACAAAACTGTTAATTAATAGATTTATAAAGAATCTGTCAATTAACAGATTAATAAGGAAAATGTCTAATAATATAATAATATAAAATTATTTTCTTTAATCTCTTTTAGGTCCACCCGGAAGACCTCTCTCGTGGTCTAACCAATAGTAGGCCTCACTAGGAAGAACCTCCTGGAAGAGTCTAGCTTCTACTGAGACTCCCGTATGGAGGGCATGGTTTAAAGACATCAGGTGTACGAATGAATATTTTAGATTTGCTAAACCTTGCAGGGGACAGTTAGCCGACGCATGCCGATCGACGTGTCAGACAATTAAGAAATGTGGGCGGTCATATTGCTAGGCCTGGTAGATAGTTAGTAGGGTGACGGATCCATCTCCTCTTCGATCGACAAAGCCTGCAGTCAGATCTACGTATTAAGTCTGGCAGGATACTTTGTCAGGTTTCTGTCTGCCGCCCCTGGCTATATAATGGTGCTCATTTCTTCATACGTAGGTATACTCTACAATTTTTCTACAGTTTTCCACTCTCATTTTCTTTTCGCCGGAGTCCTAACTTAATTGTCGAAGTGCCTGCACAGGGGACCCCTCTGGTCGGACTCTAATGGTCATTTCTTCACAGGCACAGGTGTCGTCGTTATTCCCAAGCGTCTGGCTTGTCTCCCCGACCATCCGGTCGGTTCTCTTGAGTAGTTGATTGGGGAGTCAGCGGTCAGTCTTCAGTCAACTCCTCATCCACATCATCAATTGGTCGCCCTTCTCGTTTGCCAACAGGATCAAATTTAGCGTCATCTATAGGAATCTTTCACTTGATCGGAAGACAAAGATAAGTGACTCCAACAAGATGATCATCACTATCTTACAAGAAGACTTCGAGCTACTAGTCGCTGCTAAGGCTCAGAAGTTGACACAACAACAACCTCCAAGTGCCAGTCTGGCTACCAGTCTCCCAATTACTTTGGCTGCCACGGGGCCCATTGCGCTGGAGGTTGGTACACACATGGGAGGGAGCGCGTACTTCCCCTGAGTCTTCTTCCGACCCAAGCAGGATGAAGCTCAATCGGATCATATGGAGATCTCCTCCTCTAGCGATACGGTTGCCTTGCAAATCGGCCAAGGGTAAAGCCATTGCTGATCAAATGCCACTGGACAGGTTGGAAATTCATTTCTCCCGCCATATTCTTCGTGATCTCGTACCTAAGCATTTCTGATTTTTGACTATTTTCGAGAAGAGGGGGGGGGGGGAGGTCATGGACCCTGAGGAGTACTTAGCCAAATTTGAGAGCGCTGCCCTACTGTATTAGTATATGGATGACATCAAATGCCAGACATTTTTAACCACCCTGTTTGGTCCCGCCCAGCGATGGTTCGACTAGCTTCCTAGTGGGTCCATACAAAGCTTCAATGATTTCAGAAAGCTCTTCTTGTAACACTTCACAAGCAGCTGGAGGCATCACAAGATGAGACTCAACCTCTTCACCTTGAAGCAAGGCCTAAAGAAGTCCCTGAGGCCCTACATCAAAAGATTCACTAGGTGGGATGGATGTGTCGACTGCCACCCCGGAGGTGATGATCAGTGCCTTTTCTCATGACTACAAGATGGAGAATTCTTTCGTTAGTTGATCAGAAAGCCGCCTAAGAGTTTTGACATCCTTCTAGAGAAAGTTGTCAAGTACGTTGATGTAGAAGAGGTGTAAGCCCCTTGACGGAAGGAGGTAGGCCCGACCCTAGTCCTTCCTCTAGCCCAAAAGGTCACCCCTCCAGGAGGACCTATTCGAAGCCCTCGGTCGGCCATCAATGGGCCTGGGCTAGAGCGCTAGCAGGTGCAAGGCGCCTCGGCTAGATGGAAGTCCTATTTCTCTTTCCACCAGAGCCATACGCACGCCACTCAAAAATGTTGACAGCTAGGATGGGAGGCAGGCCCCCACCGACCTAGAAGCATCCTGGCAAACTCTGCGTAACGACCCAGGTCACAGATGGCAGCTGGGTGGCACACAGGAAGGGACTCCCGGTGGAGCTTCAACAGCCCGACAATTATTACGACCAGCCAATCCGCTCGAGTCAGCAAAGGCTAATGAGGAGCAGGCCAACCAGCGGAATGTTGTAAAAGGAGACGTGAATGCCATCTCTGGGAGGTCAACGTTCAGTGACTCTAACAGGGCTTATAAGTCCTAGGTGTGCTAGCTCGAGATTCATTAGGTTGGGACTAGCACCACCCAAGGCCAAGCCCCGTAGATCAGGTTTGGACCCCAAGGCTTACCAGGCTTGGAGGTCCCCAACGATGATGATGTTGTCCTGTCAAAGATGATTGTCAACTTCCAGGTCCACTGGACCATAGTGGACAAGGGTAGCTCGGTCAACGTGCTCTACAAAAGGGCGGTTGACCAATTGCATATCAACATTGCAGAATTATAGCCGATGGCCACGCCTCTATTCGAGTTCACAGGCAACGAGGTACAGTTGGTTGGGCAGATCAGGGACTACAAGATGGGGAATTCTTCTGTTAGCTAATTAGAAAGTTGCCTAAGAGTTTTGACATCCTTCTGGAGAAAGCTATCAAGTACGTCGATGTGGAAGAGGGGCAAGCTACTCGGCGGAAGGAGGTAGGCCCGACCCCAATCCTTCCTCTAGCACAAAAGGTCACCCCTCTAGGAGGGCCTATTTGAAGCCCCCGGTCAGCCATCATTGGGTCTGGGCTAGAGCACCGGTAGGTGCAGCAAGTTGCCTAGGGATACACCTCAGCTAGATGGAAGTCCTATTGCTCTTTCCACCAGATCCATACCACGCCATGCAAGAATGTTGAAAGCTAGGACGGGGGTCGACCCCCGTCGCCCAAAGAGCACCTCGGCAAACTCCGCGCAATGACATGGGTCATATAGGACAACTAGGTAGCAGACAGGCAATGACTCTAGGAGGAGCCCCGACAGCCTAGCAATTATTCTGACCAGCCGATCCGCTCGAGTCAGCAGAGGCTAATGAGGAATAGGCCAACCAGCAGAATGCTATACAAGGAGACGTGAATGTCATCTCCGGGGGGCCCACGTATGGTGAATCCAATAGGGCCCGTAAGTCCCAGTTGCGTCGGCTCGAGATTCATCATGTCAGAACCAGTACCGCCCAAGGCCATGGCCCGCAGATCAATTTCAGACCTCAAGATTTACAGGGCTTAGAGGTCGCCCACGATGATGTCGTTGTCTTGTCGGCGGCGATCGCCAACTACCAAGTCCACCAAACCATAGTGGACACGAGTAGCTTGGTCAACATCCTCTACAAAAGGGTGTTTGACCAATTGTAGATCGACGTTGCTGAATTACAACCGGTGGCCACACCTCTGTTCGGGTTCGTAGGCAATGAGATACAGCTAGTTGGGCAAATTAAGTTGGCCATCTCCTTGGGGGAGGAGCCATTAAAGAGAACTTGGTGGCCCGTCTTCTTAATAGTAGACACCCCGTCCCCCTATAATTCCATATTAGGCCGACAGATCCTCAATGAGTTCTGGGCGGAGTCAAGTTCCCTGTGGGAGATAGGGTCGGCGAAGCCCTAGGAGACTAGAGGGTAGCATGGCGCTGCTATGTGGATGATGTTCGGACGGAGGTCCGGAAAGCGTTCAGGGCACCGTTGACCAACTGTAACATGGTACAACCATCACCTTGGGCCGAATTTCGAGAAGGCAAGGAGGTGGTTCAACTTCTCCCCGAATGAGAAGTGGCCAAGGTGAAGATAGCCCCTGGCCTTCCAGCCGAGTTGAGGCAAAACTTGGTAAGCTGTTTGGCTCAAAATCATGATGTATTTGCTTGGTCAGTCAGAGATTTGTAGGGCGTCCGACTGGAAGTCATGGAGCACCAGCTGCACGTTTATCCCAATGCATGGCCGATGAAGCAGTTTCAGAGGGACTTCAGAACAGAGCAAAACAAAGTCATTCGGGCTGTGGTGGACAAGCTCTTGGAGGTCGGGCATATCCGGGAGGTCCAATTCCGGGCCTAGCTCGCCAACGTTGTGTTAGTGTCCAAGCAGGACAACAAATGGCGTGTATGCATTGACTTTCGCGACCTCAACTGAGCCTGCTTGAATGATTGCTATCCTCTGCTATGAATCGACTAGGTGGTAGACTCTACTGCTAGGAGTGAGTTGATCTGCATGTTGGATGCATATCAGGCATACCATCAAGTCCCACTGGGGTCGACCGACCAAGAGAAGGTCAGTTTCATCACGGCCGATGGTACGTACCATTACACAATAATGTCATTCGGATTAAAAAATGTAGGGGCCACGTTTCAGAGGATGTTGAACAAGGTTTTCCGGGAGCAGATCGGATGGAACATTGAGATATACACCGATGACATCCTCATCAAATCCGCCCGGGTAGATGCCCTCATAGGCAACATTGAATAAACGTGCGGAACGCCGAGAAAGTACTGGTTGAAGTTAAACCCGGCTAAATGTCTCTTTGGAGCAAGAAGCAGAAAATTCCTAGGATATATCGTTACCGAGCAAGGCATTGAGGCCAACCCCAGCAAAGTAAAGACCTTGCTCAACATGCCTGCCCCCAGAAGCCTGAAGGAAGCCCAATGGCTGACCGGTAGAATCACAACACTGTCACACTTCATCTCTAGCTTGGCCGACCGAAGTCTGCCTTTCTTCAAAACTCTGTGCCGAGCCACCAAGTTTCAGTGGGATAGCTAGTGTGTTCGGGCGTTCGAGGAATTGAAAGCTTATCTGGTTGGACTGCCTATACTGGCCAAGCGAAGGTTGGAAGTCCTGTATGTGTATTTATTAGCAACAACAGAGGCAGTGAGTGTTGTATTGGTGAAACGTGTAAGTACCCCTAGTTGGTTTTGATATGATCAACCGATTTAACTTAGGTCCTGGTGCATTTAATCCCTCTGCTAAGTGTGCTGGAGCTTAGGTACGGAGGAAGTCGAGCGTAAGACATAGTGGACAAGATGGATTGTGCGGGGAAGTGAGCCGACGGGCTCGGTACAATCCGAGGGATGCGGAAGCTGCGGAAGAGTACACCAGTGGATCGAGAAGGATGTACGCGACGCCCGAGGGACGGGAAGTCGGGAGGAAGCACGCTCGAGGGGCGAAAGGCCGGAGTCGGATTCGGGTGAGCCTAACTCCGGTTGGCCAGAAATCACCCATAAGACTGATTCAAACTTGAAACCTCACCAATCACATATCTCCATACTTACCGATTGGGATAAGCGGGCGATGTGAATGAGTTGTTGCGAGCAGAAGACAAAGTTTTAATTAAACTTTATCTCTTAAAGGATAACCTTATCTTTTAATCAGATCCAATGGATGCATTTTAATCTCATCCAAGATCAATCGTCTAGATTACATTCATGGATTAACGGTCAAGAGAAAATTCATCAAAAATCAATAATTCAGATTTATTCTCTCAGGCTATAAATAGGGTTAGAGTTTTAGCTTTAGAAATCATTCAATTAATTCATTCTTGTAAAATCTCTAAAAGTCTAGCGTGCTATTGTTGTAAGGCTTCTCCGCCACAAGGAGATTTTCATTGAGCATCCACTGCCTTCGAAGCAACGTTTTTAGTTGCGATCAAGTTTTTTTTAAAGATGAGTGCCTTCCATATTAATTTCTTTTACCGTCTATTTACCCCCTCTAGTCGGTCCAACCCGATCCATCAAGTGGTATTAGAGCCAAGGTTGCTGCAGAAGGACTAACTGTCGACTGCAACAATTTCGAGAAAATGGTTGGAGCCGTAATCTACCCGCCGAAGTTTGAGGGGGAGTTCGCGATGTGGAAGCACCGAATGCATGTATTTTTTAAAACTGATATTGAACTGCTACTAATTTTGAAAAATAGTTTTTTAGTTCCTAAAGACTACAATGACAAGGATAAAGAAATATAGTCATGGACCAAGAAGGAACAAGCGGACTTTATAGCAAACGACAAAGCAGAATTTCATATGCTAGCCGTTCTTCTCGCGTAAGAAGTCAACCGAATCGGGAATTGTAACTCGACAAAAGAGCTCTGGGAGAAATTCCTGGAATTTCATGAAGGTACCACAGAGGCAAAACTAGTGCGATGAGACCTTCTTCGAAGCCAACCGACAAACCTTCGGATGGAGGATGGAGAATTAGTTGCGCATCTACATGCCAAGGTAAAAGAACAAATCACAAACCTTGAGAACCTCGAAGAAAAGGTAACAAGTCGCGACTCTCAAAGGTACGTCTTAAACGCATTTTTGAGAACCCCGAAATGGACCTCGGTAATTGATGTGTATTTCATTTCGAAAGATTTAGCGGTAAGTACATTAGAGCAATTATTTTCTACTTTGGAGCTTCACGAATCTCGTTTTGTAGAAAAGAATAAGAAAGCAGACATTGTCGCACTAAATACAAGGAAGATCCAACTCGACGAGGAATCCTCGACTGATGACGAAACAACAAAAAATGGTAAGTTCTTTTAAAAGTTTTTTTAAAGCTAACAAATTTTCAAGAACGCAGAAAAGAAGACGATCCCTAAGGAAGCGAATAATCAGATACTACAACTGCAAAGAGGAGGGACACCTGAAGGACCATTGTCCTAAACTCAAAAACCAGCCAAAGAAGAAAAATGCACTGAAGGCCACCTGGGATGAGTCCTCATCAGAAGAGTCGGAAGGTCAAGAATACGCAGGACTTGCGCTGATGGCAAATCATCAAGAAGGGAGCACTGATGAAGGGGGAGAGACGTCAGAAGAAAGCAACGATGAAAGAGGAACCTCGCTTTTAGAAAGCGACCCAGTAAGTGAGGTTTGTTTTCTTCCTCATGATCAATTGTAAGCAGGAGTTAAAGCCTTGCTCAAATCTAATTGTAGATTAGAAAAAAAATTTGAAATTAAAAAATGAATTGACACTTACATCTTCTTCTGAAATTTTGAAAAATGAAAATGATAATTTGAAAAATTTAGTAAAAAAATTAGAACTTGATATTGCATATTTACGCCAAAAGAAAAATAGCTATCCTGATAATTTAAATTGATATTTTAAAAACCATAAGGGTCAATTTAAAAAAGTGGCCAAAAACTATAATCCGCCTAAGTTTTTAATTAATACTGTAGATAGGAACTTATTTTGGGTTCCAAAATTTATTTTAGACTAATAAGTTTTTTATTATTTATGTACAGATTTTTTTTTTCAAAAATTATGTTTTTTTATGTACAATTATGGTTTCCATCTACTGGGAATTTTTCAACATTTTTCGAATATTTTTCATTTTTATGATTTTTCGCTCGAAATTTGAAATTAAAATTTTAAAAATAGATAAATAATTTATTTCCATAGATCTAATTTTTCATGATTTATATATAGTGGAAAATCTCATTATAATTTTTTTGAATTTTTTGATGCATTTTTCGAATTTTTCTTCAAAAATTCTTATCTGTTGGTTCATTTATTTTCAGACTTGATGAATGAATTTAAAGCTCAAAATTTTTGTCCAAACTCTTATCTTCATCTTCGACTTTGACAAAAATATTCAGATTTTTTTATAGATGTTCGATTTTTTATGAATTATTTATTGAAATCTAGTTTTTTTTTAATTTTCAAAATTCTATCGAAAAACATTTTAAAAAGATCCGATTTATTTTGAATTTCCTCATAGCTCTTGATTTTGTTTTTTAGAATAATATGCCATTTTTAAATTTGAAAAATCTGTGGCAACGCGATTTTTTTTCACTTAGAATATTTTGTTATCGCACTCAAACTTTTTCTTTTTCCCTAATTATGTTTCCCCATTTTTTTGGTGTGATCAAATGGGGAGAAATAGGGTTAAGTTAAGGGGTAGACTTTTTATTTACTTTAAATTAAATTTTTTTTTTAAACTTATACTGTTTACATTATTATGCATGTTTTTTTTAAATTTTGTTTACCCCAATTTAACTCGGATTGATGCACATCAAAAACGGGGAGATTGTAAGTACCCCTGGTTGGTTTTGATATAATCAACCGATTTAAGTTAGGTCCTGGTGTGTTTAATCCCTCTGCTAAATGTGCAGGAGCTTAGGTACGGAGGAAGTCGAGCGTAAGACATAGCGGACAAGAAGGATTGTGTGGGGAAGTGAGCCGACGGGCTCGGTACAATCCGAGGAATGCGGAAGCTGCGGAAGAGTATACGGGTGGATCGAGAAGGACGTACGCGATGCCCGAGGGATGGGAAGCCGGGAGGAAGCACGCTCGAGGGGCGAAAGGCCGGAGTCGGATTCGGGTGAGCCTAACTCCGGTTGGCCGAAAATCACCCAGAAGACGAAGAACAAAAGACTGGTCAGTTTGACTAAGTCAAACTAGACGCCCAAAAAAAAGAGAGATTTATTTGTTGCTATGAAGATTCAAACCTGAAACCTCACCAATCACATATCTCCATACTTACCGATTGGGATAAGCGGGCAATGTGAATGAGTTGCTGCGAGCAGAAGACAAAGTCAATGAGCTGCTGCGAGCAGAAGACAAAGTTTTAATTAAACTTTATCTCTTAAAGGATAACCTTATCTTTTAATCAGATCCAATGGATGCAGTTTAATCCCATCCAAGATCAATCGTCCAGATTACATCCATGGATCAACGGTCAAGAGAAAATTCATCAAAAATCAACAATTCAGATTTATTCTCTTAGGCTATAAATAGGGTTAGAGTTTTAGTTTTAGAAATCATTCAATTAATTCATTCTTGTAAAATCTCTAAAAGTCTAGCGTGCTATTGTTGTAAGGCTTCTCCGCCACAAGGAGATTTTCATTGAGCATCCACTGCCTTTGAAGCAACGTTCTTAGTTGCGACCAAGTTTTTTTAAAAGATGAGTGCCTTCCATTTTAATTTCTTTTACCGTCTATTCACCCCCCTCTAGCCGGTCTAACTTGATCCAACAAAACGGAGAGAGGCTGAGCAGCAACCGATATATTTCTTTGGACACTTATTAAAGGAAGCCGAGTGTCGTTACAGCACACTCGAGAAATTGACCTACGTTCTTGTTTTAGCCGCCCGATGCCTTTGGCCCTACTTCATAGCCCGCCCGATCATAGTGCTTACCAACAGTAACTTGGGATGGGTCTTAATTAACCTGGAGGTGTCAAGTCAGATGATTAAGTGGATTACTAAGCTGAGTGAAAACGACCTACGATACCAACCCTGGTTGACCATTAAGGCTCAAGTGCTCGCGAACTTCCTTAGTGAGCTGTACACCGAAGAGACCGAAGGAGTATAGAGAATCTATAAGGAAGGTTCCTCAGCCCGACAAGGGAGTGGCCTGGGGATCTTTATGATATCTTCAAAGGAAGACGATCTCTAGCTATCTATTCGGCTGGAACACTGGGTCACCAATAATGAAGCAGAGTATGAAGCCCTCATTGCCGGACTGTAGGTGGCTAAGCATATAGGAGCCTCTCGGGCCATTCTCCAATTGGATTTGCAGTTAGCCACTCAGTAGCTGGCCAGTAGGTTCGAGGTTAACAACGAGTGTCTACCAACCTACCTAAATGCCTATTAGCAGTTGAAGTCAGGGTTCCAGGAAGTGGATTTACGTCAGATCCCGAGGGAGAGCAACCTAAAGGCTGATGAGTTAGCTAAGATGGTCGGGGCCATTACCCCTTGGACACTGATTCAACACAGCCTAAACCATGCTTATCTCCCAGATTGAGCAGTAGGCCGAGTTGGAGTTGGAAAGCAATTGGCGGGCTCCCATTATTTTGTGTTTGCAACAAGGAAGCCTCCCGACTGACCTGGAGCAGGCTCGACTACTACGGAAGAGGGTCGCCTAGTTCACCCTGATCGACAATATGTTGTCCAAGCAGGCTTTTTTCAGGCCATTACTCAAGTGTTTGGAGGTGGAAGACGCGGAATATATGCTGAGGGAGATACATTTGGGATCCTGTGGTAGCCATGCAAGTGGCCAGTCAGTGATCCGGAGAGTTTAGCTCGCGGGTTACTTCTGGCCAACACTACAAAAAGACACCGACAAGCTGGTCGCCACATGCCTGTCCTGCCAAAAGCATCAAAGCCTATCCCACTGGCTAGTCAAGATGATTGGGGCCTCGACAGTGTCTTGTCCCTTTGACTAATGGGGAATGGACATTTTAGAATCCTTCCCTATTGCACCCACTCAGAAAAAGTTCTTATTGGTGGCGGTTGACTACTTCTCCAAGTGGGTGGAAGCAGAGACATTGGCGAGGATCACGGAGGGGGCGGTTATAAAGTTTCTTTAGCAAAACATCTTATGTCGCTATGGGATACCACACAAGTTGGTCTCGGATAACGTCCGATAGTTCCAGAGTAGGAAAATTCAAGACTAGTGCTCGACCTACGGAATCAAACAGGCATTCACCTTGATTGCCTATCCGCAGAGCAATGGCTAGGTGGAGGTGGCCAACAGGGAGATCCTCCGAGGGTTAAAGGTAAAGCTGGACCACGTAGGGGGGACTTGGGTGGATGAGCTGCCCAGTGTTCTATGGGTATAGCGGACCACACCGAGAGAGGGCTTGGGTTGCACGCCTTTTCAGCTGGTCTACTGAATCAAAGTAGTGGTGCCGGTGGAGGTTGGATGTGTGTCTAACCGGCAGAGACTTTACGACAAAGACAATGAGGGAAGGCGGCAATTGGAGCTGGATTTGGTTGAGGAAATTAGAGAACGAGCGGCCGCGCGGATGACCACCTATCATTAAACGATGCAATAGCGGTGCAATCAAAAGATTAGGCCCCAGGCCTTCCAGGTCAGTGACTTGGTCTGGAAGCGAATCAAACCGGTCGACAAGATGAAGCCTCAGCACGTTGACCGATGTGTCTGACAATTAAAAAATGTGGGCGGTCGTACTGCTAGGCCTGGTAGTTAGTTAATAGGATGACGGATCCATTCCCTCTTCAGCTGGCAAAACCTACCGTCAGATCTACGCATTAAGTTTGGCAGGATACTTTATCAGGTTTTTGTCTGTCGCCTTTGCCTATATAAAGGTCCTTATTTCTTCACGCATATGTATGCTCTACAATTCTTCTACAGTTTTCCACTCTCGTTTTCTTTTTGTCCGATCCTTGACTTGATCGTCGGAGTGCCTATGCCGGAAACCCCCTAGCCGGCCTCTAATGGTCCTTTCTTTGCAGGCACAGGTGTCGTCATCCTTCCCGAGCATCCGGCCAGTCTCCCCATCCATCCGATCGGATATCCCGAGCAACTGATTGGAGAGTCAGCGGTCAGTTTTTGATCAATTTCTCATCCACGTCATCAATTGGTCGTCCTCCTCACTTGTCGATAGGATCAACAAATAGTATGTGATTTTAAATTATCGATTCCTATTCGATTTTGATAGGTCAACCCTAGTAATAATACTATCTTTTCACCTTTTTCATATACCTTCCTGAGCACAGACCTTATTCTACCGCCAATACAAGAAAAAGAAAGTTAATACAATAAAATGATATTAATATAAAGTTAAATAAATTATTGAGATGAATGACTTCTAGTCATTCTAGATCATTGTAATTTGCTCATGACCGCCCTCGAATGCAACAACAATCTCTAGAACCAAAACAAGCATTTTTTTAAAATGAAATCTGCTCAAGCTCAGCTTTTATAACTCTCATATTCATGACGTGATGGACTGATGATTAGTACGTAAGTATTATCATCATGAAATTTGAAGGGCAAAATCTGATAAAGTCAATGTGCTCCCTCCTCACACACTAGCCATAACGTCCGGGTTAGTAACCCCTGTGAATTACCTCCTCCGCGTTGGCCCTGGTACGGGTTGGCGAGGGCGTTAGAGGCAAGCGAATCACCTTTTCCCATAATTTAGTTAATTATATATAGTCCCCACGG
This sequence comes from Boesenbergia rotunda, assembly GCA_024364735.1. Classification (NCBI taxonomy): domain Eukaryota; kingdom Viridiplantae; phylum Streptophyta; class Magnoliopsida; order Zingiberales; family Zingiberaceae; genus Boesenbergia; species Boesenbergia rotunda. Next base: position 69,930 of record JAGFNQ010004634.1, read on the forward strand.
GATAGACTGATAGTTAATACATGTGTGTTGCCACCTTGAGGTTTGGGGGATCAAAATATAGCAAAGCCAATGTGTCCGCCCTCCCCATGCACTAGCCACAGTATCCGGGCTAGTAGCCTTAGTCATTTACCTCCTCCGTGTTGACCTTGAGATGAGTTGACGGAGACACTGAGGATGAACGAATCATCTTTTGCCATATTTGTTAGTTTACATGATCATTATTTACTTATGAAACATATCTTGAAATCTATATATTTTACATACCTGAGCTTGATGAAGAAGCCATTGTAATGTAATTATTTTATATATGGTTTCTCTCTTCTTTCCTTCTTTTCAAAAGCAATTAATTCTTAATATGATGGACATTATCATGCTTTCTATTTATAGGTAGAGAGAGGACCAAATATATGTGTAACCTCCTTTTATTATGTATCCATCATGCATCGGTTGCATATACTTATTTTTATTTACATCCGTTACAAATAAAAATAAGTATATATATGTATAGATGAGTTACATTTAATTAGTAACTTCAATTGCATGAAGTTACTTTAGTTTTAATTAATTAATTTATTTATTTTTTTTAATTTTAAGGCCAACTAATATTAGATAATAATTATTATCTAACATTCTCCCACTTGGCCTAAAATTTAGATTGAATTAAAACTCATCCTTTTATAACATCATAATCACCTTAGTATAATAGAATACTAAATGTGGGTTATAGCGGTTGTATATTATATAACATACTTCCTTCTATATACCACAAACATCAGTATCCTATTATACTGGACCTATAAATGAACATATAATTTCATAATGGTCCACAATAATGTTTCTAGGCATTTCATATTATAACATAGTAATGTGCACATCATCGCTAGAAACTATATATCAGAAACACATAAGTGAACTCATAGTGTCAACTTAATAAATCATTCAAAGTACAACCAAGACTCATTCGATGTACATGTTCCTTAAATATTTTTGGTTGTAAACCTTTAGTTAACGGATCTGCAATCATGAGATCCGTTCTAATATAATCAATAGACACTCTTTGTTTCTGAACTTCTTCTTTAACGACAAAATATTTTAATTCCATATGCTTGGCACCTCTTGAGTATTTATCATTTTTTGAGAAGAATATTGCTGCAGAATTATCATAATAAATTTTCAGCGGCTTGGCAATAGTGTCGACAATTCCAAGTCCTGAAATAAAATTTCACAACCATAATGAATGGATTGTGGCTTCAAAACATGCCACAAACTCTGCTTCCATTGTGGATAAGGCAATGACAGATTGTTTGACACTTTTCCATGATACTGCTCCTCCTCCAAGAAGAAATAAATAACCAAAAGTGGACTTTCTACTGTCGATGCATCCGGCAAAATCTGAATCTGAGTAACCAATCACTTCCAAGTGATTAGTTTTTCTGTACATGAGCATGTAATTCTTGGTGCCTTGAAGATACCTTAAAACTTTCTTAGCAGCTTTCCAATGATCAATTCCAGGGTTACTTTGATATCTGCCGAGCATTCCAACCGCAAAACTAATGTCCGGTCTTGTACAAGTTTGTACATACATTAGACTTCCTACAACAGAAGCATATGGAATTGAATCCATTTGTTTTCGTTCGATATCATTCTTTGGACATTGCATAAGACTAAATTTGTCCCCCTTCTGAATTGGAGAAACACCAGCTGAACATTTTTCCATATTAAATCTCTGTAGAATTCTTTCAATGTAAGCATTTTGAGACAATCCTAATAGTCCTTGTGATCTATCACGAAATATTTCAATTCCGATCATACAGGATGCCTCACCCATATCTTTCATTTTAAAATTCTTACAAAAAAAATCTTTTGTCTTATGCAATATGCCCAAATCATTAGCAGCAAGCAAAATATCATCAACATACAGGACTAAAAATATAATTTTGCTCCCATTGATCTTTTGATATATGCAATGATCAACAACATTCTCTTCAAAACCAAAAGATGTGATGGTATCATTAAACTTAATATACCATTGTCTGGAAGCTTGTTTAAGTCCATATATTGATTTCTTAAGTTTACACACTAGATGACCTTTTCCTTCAATTAAGAAACCTTCAGGTTGGTCCATATATACTTCTTCCTCAAGATTTCCATTCAAAAAGGCTGTTTTCACATTCATTTGATGTAGCTCTAAATCATAATGAGCTACTAGTGCCATGATAATATGTAAAGAGTCTTTCTTTGAGACAGGTGAAAATGTCTCTTTATAATCAATACCATCTTGTTGAGTGTATCCTTTAGCAACAAGTCTAGCTTTATATCGTTCAATATTACCATTCGAGTCACGCTTGGTCTTAAAAACCCATTTGCATCCAACTCGTTTGGAACCTTCTGGCAATTCAACGATATCCCAAACATTATTTTCATACATGGATTGCAACTCTTCTTTCATTGCTTTAATCCATTTATCTGACTCTAAACTTTCTATGGCTTATGAAAATGAAACTGGATCTTCATAAATTGCATAATCTAATTCTTGCAAATAAGTTTCATAATCTTTTGAAATAGCACTTTTTCTTATTCTTTGAGATCTTCTCAATGCTATTTCTTGCGACTTATTTGCATTAAATCTTTGTGAGTTAGTTTCTTCAGGAGATATTTCATCATGTTGTTCAGTATTGATAATTGGGACAACTTTTGGAACAATACTGGATAAAGGAATACTTTTAGATAAAGGAATATTTATCTTAACTTCCTTTATATCCACATTTTGTTGTTCATCGCTCCCACTAACTTCACCATTCTCAAGGAATTTTGCATTACCAGTTTCTATTATCCTTGGATTATGGTTAGGACAATAAAATATGTACCCTTTTGATTTCTCTGGGTAACCAATAAAGTACCCACTAACTGTTCGAGAATCTAACTTTCTTTCATGTGGATTATAAACTCTTGCTTCTGCTGGACAACCCCAAACATGCAAGTGTCTTAAGCTAGGTTTCCTATTTGTCCATAACTCAAAAGGAGTCTTTGGAACTGCTTTAGTAGGAACCCTATTAAGTAAGTACATTGATGTTTTTAAAGCATACATCCACAATGATTTGGGTAATGATGAATTACTCATCATACTTCTAACCATATCCATTAATGTATGGTTACGCCTTTCTGCCACACCATTTTGTTGAGGTGTGTATGGCATAGTATATTGTGCACATATGCCATGTTTTTCAAGAAGTTTTGCAAATGGACCTAGATGTTGTCATGTTTCATCATACCTCCCATAGTATTCACCTCCTCTATCCGACCTTACAATTTTCACTTTCTTGTCTAATTGCCTTTCAACCTCATTAATGTAGATTTCAAAAGCATCTACTGCTTGAGATTTTTCTTTAAGCAAATAAACATATCCATAACATGAAAAATCATCGATAAAAGTGATAAAATACTTTTCTCCACCGAAAGATGAAGTATCAAAAGGTCCGCATGCATCAGTGTGTATTATTTCAAGAAGCTGAGTGCTTCTTGTGGCTCCTTTCTTGTTATGTCTAGTTTGTTTTCCCTTAATACAATCCACACATAAGCCAAGATCAGTAAAATCTAATTTTGGTAAAATTTCATTCTTTACTAATCTTTCTTTGGATATATGACCCAAACGCTTATGCCACAAGAAAGCAGAACTTTCACTAAGCATATTTCGCTTAATTCCAATATTTTGATGCACAGTAAGCAAGGATTCAACAAATTTATTATCAAGTTTTAATTTATATAAACCATCATTAAGAATTCCAGAACCAATAAATCTTGAATTCTTATACAAATTAAAACAAGCGTTTCCAAAATTAAAATCAAAACCACAAACATCAAGTTTTGAAAGAGAAATAAGATTCCTTAAAATTGAAGGTACATAAAGAGTCTGTAATAGGTCTAAATGATAACCAATATCTAAGACCAAACGATAAATCCCTATGCCTTCAATCGGAGCCTTCATACGATTTCCCATATATAGGAAATTCTCAATTCGGTTTATGGTTTGGACCGTAAGGAATCCCTGCATTATATTGGATACATGAGTAGTAGCACTAGAATCAAGCCACCAAGTATTTTGAGGAACATCAATCAAGTTTGATTCGAAACAAACATAAGTTTTTAATATACCTTTTTTTTCGAACCAAGCCTTGCGTTTAGGACAATCCTTTTGATAATGTCCTTCTTTCTTACAGAAATGACACTTATCATTATTGTGTTCCTTCTTATCAACCTGAGGAGCTTTAATAGATCTTTTCTTTTTCTTGAAACTTTTGGCTTTTGCTTTTAGTGCTTTACCAGCTCCTTGAATAGTGAAGTTGATGGAATGACTTCCCAAATTCTTAAGTCTATTTTCCTCTTGAATGAGTTTGCTTATCAATTCATTAACATTCACTTTTCCTTAATAGTGTTATAGTTAATTTGAAAAGCACCATATTTAGGAGGCAATGAGTTCAGAATAAATTGAACCAAGAAGGAGTTATCCACAACCATTCCTAAAGTTTTTAATCTTGCTGCAATATTAGTCATCTCAATGGTATGCTCTTGCATACTACACGATCCATCAAACTTTATAGTCGTGAGTTGTGCCATTAATGTACCAGCAAGTGACTTATCAGCAGAACAAAAATGTTCTTCCACAAACTTTAAATATTCCTTTGCATTTTCTGTTTGTGGAATGGTAGTCTTAATGTTGTTTGCAATAGTCATTCGCATAAACATAAGGCTTAATCTGTTAGACCGTTCCCATGTTTTATATTTAAACTTCTCTTCCTCACTGCTTGAATCAGTAATTGCAGTGGGCTTTTCCTTTAGTAGTGCCAAGTCAAGATCCAATACACCTAAATGAAAATTGACTTGCTCACTCCATTCAGAGAAGTTTAAACCATTAAACATGGCAACAGAAGAAGCTTGCGAATGAAGAGAAATTGCTGCAAATTATACATACAGATTCAGATAAAACATTAGAATATATTGTAATATACCTTTGAGCTAATATTACAATATACTATCCAAAATTAAATGCCTCATATTATTAAGAAACTAAAATCTTCAATCAAATATAAATGTCATCTTTGGATAAACAAAATATATTTGGTTCAAGAATTTTAATTTTCTTCAATTATGTCACTAATCATGAAAATTAATTTTCCTTTGGGAAAATCCATAAATTTAATGATTAATGAATCTCATTTATTTATCATTTTTTTAATAGGCATTTCATAAGTATGATAAATAAATGATTATTTTTATGCATGATATTTAATTATTCTAGTTTGATCACTTTGGTGATCACAAACTATCTTAATTAATATCAAATCATTATCATGTATTTATATCACAATCATAATTAATATTAATTATCTTTAAAGTATGCATGTATATTACAATCATTAATCAAATTCATAAACAATAATAAATCAATGCATAAATTTATTATGTCATACATTATTAAAGATACTAATCATAATAATGAAAAATTAGTATACATTTGATAAATGAATTTGAATATTCAACGTAATTAATAGAAAAGTTTATTATATGTTTCATATCATTAATGCATATATTAATTTATAATTCATCCAAATTAATTCATATATGAAAACATATAGATTTCACAACTTTGCTCTGATACCACATGTTAGTTTACATGATCATTATTTACTTATGAAACGGATCTTGAAATCTATAATTTTACATACCTGAGCTTGATGAAGAAGCCATTGTAATGTAATTATTTTATATATGGTTTCTCTCTTCTTTCCTTCTTTTCAAAAGCAATTAATTCTTAATATGATGGACATTATCATGCTTTCAATTTATAAGCAGAGAGAGGACCAAATATATGTGTAACCTCCTTTTATTATGTATCCATCATGCATCGGTTGCATATACTTATTTTTATTTACATCCGTTACAAATAAAAATAAGTATATATATGTATAGATGAGTTACATTTAATTAGTAACTTCAATTGCATGAAGTTACTTTAGTTTTAATTTATTTATTTATTTATTTTTTAAATTTTAAGGCCAACTAATATTAGATAATAATTATTATCTAACAATATTTAGTTAACTATATATCGTAGTCAACTGCAATCTAATTCTTACTTGACAATATTTATCATGCAGCGGAGAACTATCGATTTCGTTAATTCATATATAAATATCAAAAATGATCTTTTAAATTTGGTTGATTCTATAGATTACTAGGAGATAGACAATAAAATTTGACATTTGAGAAGAAATGACACAATCACAAATTCTTATTAATAAAATACTCAAAAAAACAACTAAACATAAGACTCAAACCCTAACTCTGCATGACAAAACTATCCCTAGATTCTAAAGTCGAAAAATAATAAAATGATTAAAATTACTCAACCGTTCCATATCATTCTCTTTGGGATGGAGAAATCTCATCCTCAAATTTAGAATAGCATCTTGGGACACAGAATATCAATGGCTTCATCAATAACCTCCTGTGATGCCAACTCAACCCACTTCTTACCACTTCAACATTCAATGCCTCAATGCATAAATACAAAGGCATTTTTCTCTGTGCATTTAATATTCTCATTGATCTGTATCCTCCATTTTCCAGAATAACAATAGCACAATCATAGTATCTTTTAGAAATGGATATATGCAAAACTGATTCACCCTCGTCATCGACTGCATTTCAGCTTCTGCCAAGAATAATTCTTTCATGCCATGCAAAGCACATAATGTGTTAAAGAAGTGCCAAGGCCATCTCTCAGCCTGGAACTAACATTAGCAGATCTACTAATCAAAGCACGAAAACACTCTGGAGAACCAGCAACCACAAATGGCGGATCACCTTCTCTGTCTAAAATATCCACAACAACGTCTTTGAAAGCCAACATAGTCGGCACAAGATGTCACGCCTCGAGGGGCTGCATGTCCGATGAAACTCGGACAATACCTCCTCTGTACGACGGATAATCTCTCATATAATACATACATAATATGGTCTCCACGGTCTCCACACATAAATATGATCAACTATGACATAAATAAATGAATAAATACTATCCGTATCATCAAAAACATGTACCAACGTCAATACTATAAAAACAAACTCCAAATTTTCCCTTTGGACAGATCGACGATGCAAAATACATAAAAGTACCAAAACACTGAATGACACATATATCAACGTATCTAAAATGAAAATAACAATCCAACCATAACTGAAAGAAAATAATAATAAAATGAAGACACTACGCTATCACCGGGACTGGGGCTGACTACTAGGCTCTCCTGGTGGCGTCATCTTGAAAAGCAAAAACAAGCAAACGATTATGAGTCCAGGGGGACTCCGCGGGTATATAACAGATAGATATGTATGGTGATAAAAAGATTATACAAAAGTAGTATGGAAACAAACTGATACAGTCTCAATAGAAAAATCAGGATACATGTTCGGTATACTACATGCAAATATACATATCCATACCTACCCCCCTGGGATGTGTAGGTCATAAGTCCCTGAACCTGAATGGTCGCCAAACCATAAACAAAGTACATCACTCTTGTATGTATATGTCATCCAAATGCAGCAAGCATAGCTCAAATAAGTATAGTAAACACAAACAATGCAAATATACAATCGTGCACATGATGCAATGATATGGTCACCCCTGACGCGAGTCAGCTACCATCACCGGTCATGGGTGAGGTCGTGTGGGTAGGGCTATGACAACTGTACGCACTCTGCCGTCACTGCTCCTGAGTGACAAAGTGGATAGGATGCCGACGGAGGTCACACCCATCCTACCTCAAATCATATGAGGGAGCACCACTCTCATCTCCTCATATCACTGGAAAGAGGAAGGATCCCTGTAATAAAAGCCATAAGTTTAACTATCATAATACATGATATTTAGCTAAACAAGCTATCCTAATTAATTAGAATCGTCCTATTTATCCTATTTCATTTAATTAACTATAAATGATTAACTTGTAATTATTCCAAGTTACCAAGATTACAAGATTAGGTTCATGTTTGACCTAGCCCCACCTAATCCGAGTAATTGATTCAATAACCAACAATAACACACAAACATGACATCCGAATACAACACCTATATATATATATATATATATATATATATATATATATATATATGATCCCGGCCTTGCCTACGGGTAGAGGCATAGGCCGGGCACACCGGCCAGCCTGGCGCCAGGAATGCTTGATAGACAGAGCAGTAGCTGAATCACCGAGTATGCTCCTGAGCACATGAGCTCCCCTCGGGGGGGGGGGGGGGGGGGTCCCCACGGACCACTGATGAACATGGCCGGATCACCCTCCGACCATTCAATTAGATAGACGCTTGGTTCCCCATACTCCTCGACCACACTCTGACCTAGGGCTAGGTCGAGCCCCACAGCCGGGCAGGTAGCGATCCACACTCTCTCGCTCTTGTCATCACACGGAGGGGATACTCAACCAGGATCGAGCAGACGTTCCTCGGTAAACCCCCGACCCAGAGCGTACCCTGCGCTCTCATTCTACCACTCGGATGCGTGGCTGCCGACGCTCTCTGGCTTTTACCCGACTCGGCCCCCCAGCATTCGGACCCACCAGTCGATGATCGGGGTACGGGCTATCTCGCCCCTACGCCCCTCACATCATTATATCCACTGCCAACGGGGTTCCTCACTACTCAGCCACCTCTGATATCCCTACGCGGTTAATCCGCGCATCCAGTACCTTCGTACTGCGCAACCAGTACTCTCGTACTGCTCGAGCACCCCGCGCCATGTCGCGCCACTCCTCAGTGCTCCATACGAGCTGACAGCTATCACACTCTTGCCTCGTTAGTACAAACAAGGGTTGTCAGCTCCCCTGGTTACATAAGCTTCGCACTCCCCCTACCGCTGGCATGCACGCGCAAGTTATCACATCTCTTGCCCCATTTCAGTTCAGTTCCTACTATCATGCCTGCGGATACTGACTTGACCGTCGGAGTGCCTGATTGGGGAAACTCCCAGGCTGGTTTACAGACGGTCACTATTTTGCAGTGCCCTGTTGAGACGCGGTCATCTCTCTGCCACCTCGCCGGTTCGTGCCACCCGGGAGGCCGTCTAGTCCGCCGTATCGCCCACTCACTTCGCGACAGGATCAAATTTGATGCTAGAAGGAGGGACACCAGCAGCCTGATCAGAAGTGGAGATACGAGATCCGGCCGGGTTCCGATGGTTAACGCTCCCAAAGGATACGAGCCTATCTTCATCTGATTCCAGATGAGTCATTAATACACCGGAGGCCATATTGCAGATCCCCTCATGTCGGTACTTGATTTATTCTCCTTCTAATAAGCCGCAGAAGGTCAGCTTGATAAGGGAAGGGATGTATTCTATACTCTCCGCGCATCTAAAGTCCAGCCTTCCGGATATATTTCACATATGCTCTGCATATATATATAGTTTGGCCTCCGGGATATGTCTTGTTTACGCATTATGAATTTAAGATCTGGATATATCTTATGCACTCACCACGTGTCTAAAATCTGGCCTTCTGGATACATCTCATCTATATGGTGCGCCTCTTGAAGATGGTTTTCTGGAAGAATAGTCGCTACTTCATTTCCCTCAGCGAGGGATGCCCTCGACTGGGAAGCCTCGGCGAGGCTCTCAGGCGGTGCGTGGTGGCCTACGCTCCCTGAGATGCCCTCGACTAGGAAGCCTCGGCGAGGCTCTCAAGCGGCGCATGGCGGCCCACGCTCCCTGAGATGCCCTCGACCGGGAAGCCTCGGCGAGGCTCTCAGGTGGCGCGTGGTGGCCCACGCTCCCTGAGATGCCCTCGATCGGGAAGCCTCGGCGAGGCTCTCAGGCGGTGCGTGGCGGCCCACGCTCCTTGAGATGCCCTCGACCGGGAAGCCTCGGCGAGGCACTCAAGCGGTGCGTGGCGGCCCACGCTCCCTGAGATGCCCTCGACCGGGAAGCCTCGGCGAGGCTCTTAGGCGGCGCGTGGCGGCCCACGCTCCCTGAGATGCCCTCGAACGGGAAGCCTCGGCGAGGCTCTCAGGCGGCGCGTGGCGGCCCACGCTCCCTGAGATGCCCTTGACCGGGAAGCCTCGACGAGGCTCTCAGGCGGCGCGTGGCGGACCACGCTCCCTAAGAAGATCTCGACCAGGAAGCCTTGGTGAGGATCTCAGGCGGTGTGTGGCGGCCCACGCTCCCTGAGATGTCCTCGACTGGGAAGCCTCGGCGAGGCTCTCAGGCGATGCGTGGCGGCCCACGCTCCCTGAGATGCCCTCGACCGGGACGCCTCGGTGAGGCTCTCAGGCGGTGCGTGGCAGCCCACGCTCCCTGAGATGCCCTCGACCGAGAAGCTTCGGCGAGGCTCTCAGGCGGTGCGTGGCGGCCCATGCTCCCTGAGACACCCTCGACCGGGAAGCCTCGTCTAGGCTCTCAGGCGGTGCGTGGCGACCCACACTCCCTGAGATGCCCTCGATCGGGAAGCCTCGGCGAGGCTCTCATGCGGCGCATGGAGGTCCACGCTCCCTAAGATGCCCTCGACTAGGAAGCCTCGGCGAGGCTCTCAGGCGGCGCATGGCGGCCCACGCTCCCTGAGATGCCCTCGATCGGGAAGCCTCGGCGAGGCTCTCAGGCGGCGCGTGGCGGTCCACGCTCCCTGAGATCCCTCGACCGGGAAGCCTCGGCGAGGCTCTCAGGCGGCGCGTGGTGGCCCACGCTCCCTGAGATGCCCTCGACCGGGAAGCCTCGGCGAGGCTCTCAGGTGGCGCGTGGCGGCCCAAGCTCCCTGAGATGCCCTCGATCGGGAAGCCTCGGTGAGGCTCTCAGGTGGCGCGTGGCGGCCCAAGCTCCCTGAGATGCCCTTGATCGGGAAGCCTCGGCGAGGCTCTCAGGCGGTGCGTGGCGGCCCACGCTCCCTGAGATGCCCTCGACCGGGAAGCCTCCGCAAGGCTCTCAGGCGGTGCGTGGCGGCCCACGCTCCCTGAGATGCCCTCGACCGGGAAGCGTCGGCGAGGCTCTCAGGCGACGCGTGGCGGCCCATGATCCCTGAGATGCCCTCGACCGGGAAGCCTCGGTGAGGCTCTCAGGCGGCGCGTGGCGGCCCACGCTCCCTGAGATGTCCTCGACCGGGAATCCTCGGTGAGGCTCTCAGGCGGCGCGTGGCGACCCACGCTCCCTGAGATGTCCTCGACCGGGAAGCCTCGACAAGGCTATCAGGCGATGCGTGGCGGCCCACGGTCCCTGAGATGTCCTCGACCGGGAAGCCTCGGTGAGGCTCTCAAGCGATGCGTGGCGGCCCACGCTCCCTGAGATACCCTCGACCGGGAGCCTCGGGGAGGCTCTCAGGCGGTGCGTGGTGTTGGATCGAGAGTAAACGATAGAGGGGGGGTGAATATCGTGAAACGTTTCGGATTGTAAGATAGAGAATGCACAGCGGAAATTAAAACTTAACAATACGCAAACACCAAGATTTAACTTGGTTCGGAGTCGCGGTCGGCTCCTACTCCAAGGCCCACGGTCGTTGACCGTTTACTGTGGGCAATTCTATATATGCGCAAAATAGTTTACAGAAGGATGATTACAATAATAGTGCAGTAAAGAAAAAGACAGCTCTTCGTTACCGACGTCCGGTGTGGAATGTATCTCGGAGCAGAGGGACGTCATTGGTGCTTGTATCTCGAGTTGGGAGGTTTCTGTAGCAGAGCGCCTCGAGTAGAAGAGCGTGAAAGCGTTGGAAGAAGTTCTTGTTGAGAAGTCTTGGGGTTGGGTGCTATTTATAGCACTTTGGGGCGCCCTGAACGTTGGGGGCGCCCCCCATGTGTCAACCGATCCGGAATTGTCTCAGTCAGCCTTTATCCCACTCGAATAGGGCTGAGGATTGACTCTGGGGGCGCCCTGGTTGATCCTTTCAGCGAGATTCTCAGCTGGATGAGGTTTATCCGCTTCGCTGGCTTAAGTGCGGGGCGCCCTGGGCACTGGGGGCGCTCGGGACACAGGGGGCGCCCGGGAGCATGGGGGCGCCCCGCCCAGTAAGCTACCGAAGCACTTCTTTGCTTCACTTATTTTGTATTGGCCTTGGGGGAGCCCGGGACACTGGGGGCGCCCTGCTCAACTACTTGCCTCTCTCCTTTGGGCATTCTGAGCTACAGACACACATTCCTTCGGTCCTGCATCCAGGGTTAGTCCAAAACAATATGAAGCAATAGAGTATTAGGTTTATACAGCCTTAGCTGTCTTAGTTCTGACTTTGGGTCTCCAAAATGGAACCCTAGGTCGAACCGACGCCTACTGTTCCCTCGACGGGGAACGCGTCCTCACCTACTCCTCTCAGGAGAATTTACCTGATGCCAACCGGCTCCTCCGGTTGGACTTTTGCCCAGCAGTCCTTTGCCAGGTGCCTAGCTGTCCTTCGCCAGGTCTTCAGTTCTAGGCAGTCCTTCGCCAGGTCTTCAGTTCCAGGCAGTCCTTCGCCTGGTGCCCAGCAATCCTTCGCCAGGTCTTTAACTCCTAGCAGCCCTTCGCTAGGTGCCCAGTAGCCCTTCACTAGGTCTTAGGGTTCTGATGCCTAGCAGTCCTTCGCTAGGACTTTAATCTGCACACTCAAGTAGTATGTTAGAAAAACAAAACATCTTAACTTTTGAACCCTTTGCCATTGATCAAAACACAGGTTCGACTTGGTTGCTGTCTGCACCAACAATCTCCCCCTTTTTGATTTATGGCAACCCGGTTCAAAATGTTAAGTTAATCAGAGCAGATGATATAAAGTTTAGTTTCCTCCCCCTGGAAGGAATCTCCCCCTAGGTTTTTCAAAAGTTCGTGGGGTTTGTAAGTTAAAAGATGGAATTAATTTTTCAAATACTTAGAACAATTTTCAAAAGAAGCTTTAGTCTTAAACACTTAAACACTTTTGAAGATTTACACTTAAAAATTTCAAGTCAGTAGAAAAGAACCATCTTCTGAAGTTTTAAGTTTTTTGGAACCATAGCTTAAGTTTAAGATAAGTACTTAGCAAAATTTACAGCTGCTTAAGTTTTAAGTACAAAAAAACTTTTTTGAAAAACAGCTTGATTTTAAGTGTTTAAAAAGATTTTTGAAAATGACTTTAGTTTAAGTACTTTGAAAGCAACTTCAAGTTTAAGTACCAAAAAAAGATGAAAGCAGCTTTAAGTTTAAGTACTAAAAAAAATTTGAAAGCAGCTTTAAGTTTAAGTACTAAAAAAGATTTGAAAGCAGCTTTAAGTTTAAGTACTAAAAAAAATTTGAAAGCAGCTTAACTTAGAGAAACTTTGGAGAAAAACTTAGTACTTTTGAAAACAAATAGATTAAGTACTTTTTGAAGAAAGGATAAAGTTTTGAAATTTTGAATTGTGAAAAAAAATTTAACGCTTCTCTCCTTTCCTATCTCTCCCCCTTTGCCATATATAAAAAAAACAAAGTAATATAGCAGAAAGAGAATAAATAAATTGCAAAAAAAAGAATTAATGTGATGTACTGAACCAATGCAAGATAAACTGAATCAAACCAATTTAAATCATCTCTGTAGGGACCTGTCTAACCCAATTAGCTACTTACTAACTGTTATAAACAGTAGTTTTCGCTAGGGTTAGTCGAGTTAAGTGTTCTGTTCAAGTTAGATTTTCTAAACTTGACACTTAACTTGATTACTGTTTAAGTTGTATTTAGTGCCCCAATTACTGCAGATGCACTGACTTAAAGCATCTTGAATTAAGGCAAAGACCTAAGCATCTCAACCCATTCTAGGTTATCAATCAACAGTACCCTAAGGTGCTTGTGAGATGTTGGCTTCTAAATCTATAGGTGCATGCAGTTCTAGGGTTAGGGCCTAGGCTAAGTCCATTTGCGAAAAAGCCCTAGTTTTGAAGGGGGTAGTTTTAAAATAAAACTATGTCGAAAAATTATTAAAAAAAATTTTCAAACTGAGTAAAAGCTGATTTTGAAATCAAGTAAAGCAGTTTTAAAATTATTTTAAAAATTGATTTTTCAAATCAAATAAGCAGTAAGAAAACCAAAAGTAGAGTAAACCTATTCTACCAAGCATAATCCTAATGAAGATCAGCTAATCATGAAAAGCAAGTAGTCAACCCCATAAGTCAGCTGGTATGAAAGAGAACCAGCACAGTCATACAAGTCAAACATCAGTCAACCCTACTGAGTAGGGGCAGTCAAAAGTCACTAGTACAATGCTAATCAGATCTAGGATGAGGGACCAGGATGATCAGAAGAGCTGGGCTGCCACGCTCTGAGTAGTGACATCATCTCAGTGTATCGAGCGTCATCTACTTCTCGATCAGCTCTTCGAGCGTCCATCTGCTCGAAGTGGTAAGCCTCGACCTCCTCTCGAAGGCTGTGGAGCTCCGTCTGCATCTGAGTGAAGCGTTGGTCAATGGTCAGCGGTGGTGGCTCGTCTATGTGCTCACGAACCTCGGCTGCCAGATCTCCGACATCGACCTCAACCTCCTCGTCGGAGTCGATCTGGGGTACGGCTCTCTGACGTCTCCAGGACAAAACCCCGGTACCCGAGACCTCTATACCAGCTAGGGAGAAGTTCCTATAACCTATCTCATCGAAATCAGTCAATGCAGCCATCTCTCCCTCGGTGATGTTACGACCATGATGATGAAGGATGGAAGTGATGATGTGGCAATAGGGAGTGCGTACCCGCCCCTGCGTGGTAACACTGGATGCATGTAGGATCACATGGAACATGTGGAGTCCTATGTCGATGTCCAGCTGATGAATCAATGCGTATAGGAGGAAGGTGTGAAATGGTCGCATAGTAGCGACGTCTCTAGTGGATAACGGCAGAATGCATCGAACTATAACTCTGTATAGAGCGTAGTCCTGGACCTGAAGGTCAACAGACTGAAATCGTCTGGCCAGGGGGTTTCTAACATGCCTATAGAAGTAGGAGTGTAAGGTATCTAAGGTGATGTGAGAGTAGGGAGCATCAAAAGGAGGATCCCTAGGAGGATAGCAACAAAAGGTGGACTGAGAGAATCGTAGTCCAAGAAATCGGTTAAGTAAGGAGGGTGTGATGGATAGAGGCATCCCTTGGACTGTGGTGACAAAGCTGAGCTGATCTTGTCTGACTATATTATTATAGAATTCTGCACATAAGGTTGTATTAATAGGATGAGTGCAGAATACTAGGTTATCGAGTTGGTAAAAATTTATAACATTCATTGCTAAGGGACAAGATTGGGTGAAGAATTGTCTATTGAGATAACTAGTTTTTATGGGCTTATAGGTTGTTTGAGCAAACTTGTTACAAAGTGCTAAAGTTGGAAACTAGGATCGGGACTAGGTTCGGTACCGGGGTTTGCTCGGCGTTTTCTAACATTATAAAGGACTTGCATTTAAGGAAAATATGAAGGAATTGCATTAAAGAAAGTTAAAATTAACTTAAATGCAAATAAAATTATACCGGGTGGCAGCTCGGGGAGGCATTGTTGAGGATGAGAGCTCGAGAGGGTTGCAAGGTCTCTTGGAAGGAAGGAGTTTGAGAGAAGAAGAAGTTTGGGTGTGGAGAGAAGAATGGGGCATGGAGCCCTTTTATAAGCCTCGGCCGGGCGCCCTGGACGTGAGGGCGCCCCGGAGGACGAGGGCGCCCCCCCCCCCCCCCCCCCCCCCCGCGCAGGCTGCAGCTGCCTTTTGGCAGCTTTTCAGCTTTTGACCACTTCTATGGGGGCGCCCGTGAGGACCCGGGCGCCCTTGTCAATTCCTTTTGCATTTTTCGCCTTGAAGGGGATAGGCAGGACAAGGTGGGGGCGCCCGAGGGTTCACGGGCGCCCGGGATAGACCTGTTTGACCAGGTTTGACTGGTTTAACCATGGTTTGATCACTTTGACCATGGTTTGACTATTTTGATCATGGTTTGACTAATTTTGACCATGGTTTGACTACTTTGATCATGGTTTGACTACTTTGATCATGAGTTGACTAGTGTTAAGTCAGTGCCGTTCTAAACTAAATGTTTGTATTTAAGCAAAAAATGCAGTTATTAAATGAATTTTGATTAAGTTAAGTTTGTCGTCTCACCCAATCTAGGGTTATCAATCATGTTAGCCTTACGGGTTTTGTGAGACAGGTTTTGGTAGATATAATTATTTAAAAAAAATTGAATTAGTTTTGAAAACCGTTGATTTTGAGTTTAAGATTTTGGTAGAAAAAATTGAAGTAGTTTTGAAAACCGTTGATTTTGAGTTTATTAAAAAAATTTGAATCTACAATTAACTGAAAATTTGTGTTAGATTCGAATTTGACAAAGAATAATTTGAATCTGAATTTCAAAAATTGGCTTCCAGGTCTTGGCGAGGCACTAGGCCTTCTTTGGCCGTAGCCTTATTGGATCATCAACCCTTTCCTTGACAAAGCCTTTTAATGAAATTTCATTTTCAAAACTATTTCTTGAAAAATTCTGGTCTAACTAGCTTGGGTCTTGGATCGGTAGCTTCGGCTAGTTTCACCAGTCTAAAGAGACCAAGTAGAGTATACTTGACCTTATTAGAGTTGGCTTCCCTAACGTACTATCATCTCACCTCCACCCAATACTATGTTGTCAAATTTCAGTTAAGTTGGTTCAGTCCTTAAACTAACCATTCCTAAGTCTAAGCATGGTAAATTGCAGAAATTAAATAAACAAGCAATCATGCAATTTGCAAACAAAGATTGAATTTTATCTAACAATAAATATTGTTTTTAATTTGGCTCCCCCTGGACTAAAGTCACGATAATGGTTTGGCAAAATGTGAATCTTGTCCTTGGGGATCCAATACTGATTTGATCCAGTTTGTTTGTTCAGGCACAGTTTGGGTACCCATGCCTGAACTTTAGGTCTAGACTGGTTCAGTACAGCATAGTAGGATCTTTGTCTAGATTTGGTTCTATAGCCTAGTCCGGATCGATTTAGAACTGACTTCTGTTTTCCAAGAATCATGTCAAGACCCTTGGAACCAGAAGTGAATCGTTCTAAAGCTGATCTAAGATCCTTAACTTGAGTTTTCAAGGAGGAGTTCTCTTTCTCAAGTTTTTCAACTTGAGTAGAGGTTCCTTCTTGAACCTTCTCAGTTAAGGATCGAGAGTTAGCTCTCTCTTTCAGGAGTTTTACTTCCTGTCGGAGAGATTCGACTCGGAGTTTAGCTTTCGCCAAATCTCGAGAAAGATAGGAAATTAACTCATTTAATAGAATTCTTGAAAATCCACTTACAGTTATTTTGCCGTCCTCTGAGAATGTAAGTTTGCCGTCATTCGGCTCCGACTCTGACTCGGTTTCGATTTCTTCTGAGGCGGTTAGGGCTAGCAAGTTCGACTGTGGGACCTCTTCTTCTTCGGAGGAGGAGGACTCGTCCCAGGTTACCTGAAGTGCCTTCTGCCTTCTAGTCTTCTTGGTCTCCTTTAGGTTCGGACACTCCGTTTTGTAGTGACCCTTCTTCTTGCACTCGTAGCAGGTCACGTTTGGTTTGTTCTTGTCATTTGAGGGTTCAGCTGGTTCTTCCTTTCTTCGGCTAGCTTTTCTTCTGTTGGTCTGGTTCTTCAGTTCTTTGTAGTAGTCTCGGGCTAGCCGAACCAGCTTCGGTCGATTTCCCTCGGTGTCTTCTGAGTCTGAGTCTGAATCAGACTCGGGTGCAGGTTGAGGCTTTTTCTTGGTTGTCTTTCCAGCTTTACCTGCAAGAAAAGCAATGCTTTTTTCGGCCAGATTGCAGTTAGTCTGCTCATGCAACTCTAATTCAGAAAATAGTTCATCTAACTTTATTTTTGAAAGGTCCCTTAAAACCTTGTATGCATCTACCATAGATGCCCACAAGGTGTTTCTCGGGAAAGCGTTGAGAGCGTACCTTATCAAGTCACGGTTTTCTACCTTGTGACCGATTGTGTGTAGTCCGTTCATTAACTCCTGAATTCTGGCATGGAGCTGGGCTGCTGTTTCGTTGTCATTCATCTTGATCGTGTACAGCTTGTTCAGGAGGAGATCTCTCTTGCTGATTCGAGTGTCGGAAGTTCCTTCGTGCAGCTCGATCAGCTTGCCCCACAGCTCCTTGGCACTGTTGAATGGTCCTACCCGATTCAACTCTTCCTTGGTCAGGCCGCATTGAAGGGTCTGGGTCGCTTTCGCATCAGCTTCAATTCTTCTTTTCAGAGCGGTATCCCACTCAGTGTACGGCTGTGGTACTCCTTCAGCGTTCTTTGGAATCTCCAGTCCAGACTGGATGATTATCCACATGTCCACCTGAGTTTTCAGGTGGACCTCCATTCGACTTTTCCAGTAGGAAAAGTCTTCTCCACTGAAAAGTGGAGGTCTGGCTGTGCTGAATCCTTCTTGCATGACCATTTAACTGAAACTAAAAGAAAAAGGAAAGAGATATCCCAAGACTTGGTCTTGGATTAGTAGTGCGGGAATTAAAAGAAAAATATTTGTCGAGGGGTATTGCACCAACCTCGATTTACGAGAAAAATTTCGAACGAAAAAAAATTAAAAAGATTTCGAAAAAAACCGAAAAATTCTCAAATTGGTAGTGGCACCAAATTTGAGCTTCCCCGCTTTGATACCACTTATTGGATCGAGAGAAAACGATAGAGGGGGGGTGAATATTGTAAAACGTTTCGGATTGTAAGATAGAGAATGCACAGCGGAAATTAAAACTAAACAACATGCAAACACCAAGATTTTACTTGGTTCGGAGTCGCGGTCGGCTCCTACTCCAAGGCCCACGGTCGTTGACCGTTTACTGCGGGCAATTCTATATGTGCGCAAAACAGTTTACAGAAGGATGATTACAATAATAGTGCAGTAAGGAAAAAGACAACTCTTCGTTATCGACGTCCGGTGTGGAATGTATCTCGGAGTAGAGGAACGTCGTCAGCGCTTGTATCTCGAGTTGGGAGGTTTCTGTAGCAGAGCGCCTCGAGTAGAAGAGTGTGAAAGCGTTGGAAGAAGTTCTTGTTGAGAAGCCTTGGGGTTAGGTGCTATTTATAGCACTTCGGGGCGCCCTGAATGTTGGGGGTGCCCCCCCATGTGTCAACTGATCTAGAATTGTCTCGGTCAGCCTTTATCCCACTCGAATAGGGCTGAGGATTGACTCTGGGGGCGCCCGGGACGCTGGGGGCGCCCTGGTTGACCCTTTCAGCGAGCTTCTCGGCTGGATGAGGTTTATCCGCTTCGCTGGCTTAAGCGCGGGGCGCCCTGGGCACTGGGGGCGCTCGGGACGCAGGGGCGCCCGGGAGCATGGGGGCGCCCCGCCCAGTAAGCTACCGAAGCACTTCTTTGCTTCACTTATTTTGTATTGGCCTTGGGGGTGCCCGGGAGACTGGGGGCGCCCTGCTCAGCTACTTGCCTCTCTCTTTTGGGCATTCTGAGTTGCAGACACACGTTCCTTCGGTCCTACATCCAAGGTTAGTCCAAAACAATATGAAGCAATAGAGTATTAGGTTTATACAACCTTAGCTGTCTTGGTTCTGACTTTGGGTCTCCAAAATGGAACCCTAGGTCGAACCGACGCCTACTGTTCCCTCGACGGGGAACGCGTCCTCACCTACTCCTCTCAAGAGAATTTACCTGATGCCAACCGGCTCCTCCGGTTGGAATTTTGCCCAGCAGTCCTTTGCCAGGTGCCTAGCTGTCCTTCGCCAGGTCTTCAGTTCCAGGCAGTCCTTCGCCTGGTGCCCAGCAGTCCTTCGCCAGGTCTTCAGTTCCAGGCAGTCCTTCGCCTGGTGCCCAGCAGTCCTTCGCCAGGTGCCCAGCAGTCCTTCGCCAGGTCTTCAGTTCCAGGCAGTCCTTCGCCTGGTGCCTAGCAGTCCTTCGCCAGGTCTTCAGTTCTAGGCAGTCCTTCGCCTGGTGCCCAGCAGTCCTTCGCCAGGTCTTTAACTCCTAGCAGCCCTTCGCTAGGTGCCCAGCAGCCCTTCGTTGGGTCTTAGGGTTCTGATGCCTAGCAGTCCTTCGCTAGGTGCCTAGCAGTCCTTCGCTAGGACTTTAATCTGCACACTCAAGTAGTATGTTAGAAAAGCAAAACATCTTAACTTTTGAACTCTTTTCCATTGATCAAAACACAGGTTCGACTTGGGTGCTGTCTGCACCAACAAAGGTGTCCAAGGTTAAGAAGGTTAGATTTGTAGGCCAAGAATCACCAGAGGTTCACCGGTGTGGTCTAGTATGGGTTAAGTCACCTAGGGAGGTGGCTAAGGCTCAGAGCTCAAGGGGGAGTTCTAGGAGCCTTTGGGGTCCATGGTAAATGGATCTCAAAAGTTTCTCTCCTAGGAAAGTAGGTGAAATGTGTCAAAAGGGATTGAAAGACTTGGGTAAGTCTTAACCCTATGTTTTGGCACATTCAAAAGGGAATTAAGGAGAAAAAGGTGAAAATGAGGTTATAATTGACAAAATTAGGTTTTAATGTGCAAATATCATATAATTCACTGATAGAAATGAATTGTAACCAGGTATTAGAAGATACATCAAGGAAAAAACCATAATTAGAACTTTTGGGTTGAGTTTAAATGATACACTTTAGAGAAAGATGAGTTTCAATTCGTGCCAATCTTGGGATCCAGAGTACATTTATTTGAAAACGTATTTTTCCCAAGTAGACATTGGCCCCACAAATCTCCCCACAAAATTTCATAATTTTGGAGATTTGTAGAATTATCTAAGCATTACTGAAATAGGGTTGAAAACATAAAAATTAGGTATCAGTCGACTGCCCTGAGGCAGTCGACTGATCCGAGTGAATTTCAGCCCCGAGACCATTCTGTAAGGTTTGCCAGTCGACTGGTCAGTAGGTTTAAGGATAAAAGTCATTTTGGATGTTAAGAATTCAAATGTGGATTATAGGATGTGACTTTGTGTTAAAAGTCTTGATTATAATTTAATATTCCTTGACTAGAGTGTTACCCCACGACTTAATAAGGTATTTTGAAAATCAAGGAAGTTTGATAAGTGATGTTTAGAGATAAGAAGAAGGAAAATTTCATCATATTAAGAATACCTATGGAAAAGGAAAGTATTGAGGATAATTTCGTGTGTGAAATGACAATGAATGGAATTGGTAAACACATGACATTTTGGTTAAATTTCAAAGTTGATACTACATGGCCATGTCTAAGCAAATTGGAGATTGTGCCAAAGTCAAGTACATTTGATACATTTCACGAAACCATATTTTTCTAGGATAGGGTATATCCTAGCAAGTATGCTTGCAAACCTTTTAGATTTTTTTTAAGTGTTGGTGAGTTCTTATTGGCACTAGGGAAAAGGTTGCTTGGGAGCAATCCTTTAATGGTGGCCAAGGGAGAAGAACTTGGTTGTTAGGTTGGGTAGAATCAAATTTGAGTCTATGATGTTAAGTTTGGTAGAACTTGACCTTGGTAAAATGAAAATTTGGAAAAGGCATAGGTTAAGGGGGAGGTTGCCTCCTAATTGCCTAAATTTTCATAAGAGAATTTTTGGGTTTTGTGTCAAACTTGGGAATGGTGATAGATACATTGTGAAATGTATTTTTCCCAAGTAAGTATGGGTACCACAAAGTTCTCCACGAAATTTGGGAATTTTTGGAGATTTGTGAAATTTCTAGTGCAATTCTGAAATTAGCCAGAAAACTGATATTCAGAGTATCAGTCGACTGCCAACAGGGGCAGTCGACTGCCCAGGGCTGATGTGTGTATCAGCAGCTGGTTTGGTGGTGTGTATGGGAGTTTAATACACTGTGTTTAGGATCATTAGGGATTAAAAGAACCAATAATTGGGATATTATTGGGGTCTTTTTGATGTATGGCAAAGGGGGAGAAGTTTGGGTTTAAGTTGGGAAACCAAACTTACCTTTGCTAGAAACCCTAGGTTTAGGGGGAGTGGAGATTAAGGGGGAGCATGGTTGCTCGATTCTTGGTGTAAGGGGAACCTTGGAGGGGTTCTTAAAAAGCCTTTGTAAGTCCAGTGTAGGAGGAGCTTGGGAGAAGCTTTAAAAAGCCAGTGAAAAGTCCTAATTTGGAGTGATAGGTGGTGAAAATTCCTAACATGGAAAGTTAGGTGTGTAAAAGTCCTAGCTTGGAGGGCTAGGTGTGAGAAAGTCCTAACTTAGAGGGTTAGGTGTTGAAAATTCCTAACTTGGAGGGTTAGGTGTGAAAAAGTCCTAACTTGGAGAATTAGGTGTGGGATACCTTGGGATAGGATCCATTTTTGCATCGCATATGCATTATTTTGCTATTTGACTACTATCTTGTTTCCCTAACTTAAACGTATTGCCAAACATCAAAAAGGGGGAGATTGTTGAGACAATCTGTGATCCGGAGTGACCAAGTGTTTTGATGTTTGGGCAAAGGGTTTAAGTTAGGTCTACCCTTGTATTCTTATATGTGTATGTTGAGTGTGCAGGTTGTACATGTTACACATATGGATTTGACTGGACGGCCTCGGTACGGTGAAGGGTGACATGGAAACAAGCTGGAGGCTTGTGTGCACCCGAGGGACTTTAGAGAGCAGGGACGATGAGCTGAGGGGTGCGGACTTCGAGGTATGCGTGAAGGATGGCATGGAGGCAAGCTGGAGGCTTGCGTGCATCCGAGGGACGGGAGCCGAAGATGAAGAGGGCGCGAAGGCAACGGTCGAGGCTGCTGTGGAGGAGTCAGTCGAGTCGTGAGGGTACGAATGCTGTGGGATTGTACTCGGGAAAGTCCTAGGGTTCGAGTGCGGAGTGGAATGTACTCGGGAAGGGAAACCCTAGGTGAGTGAGCAGGGCAGTCAACTGTCCTTGGGGCAGTCGACTGATAAAACTCACAGAAGGGTTCTGGCCTGGGACCAGTCGACTGCCCTGGGGGCAGTCGACTGGTAGGTGGCTAGTGAGTTGGCTGAGAATTCGAACATTGGGGTGCAACGGTCGAATTTCAGTGGCACCAGTCGACTGCCCTGGGGGCAGTCGACTGGTAGCGAGGGTTTCAGCCCGAGTCCTATTTAAAGAGGACTTCGTGGTGGCTGAGATTCTTGACGAGTTTGGTCTTGGTTAAGGGCCAAACAGTAGTCTTTGTGCTCTGAGGTTCTCAAGGTGTTGTGGTGAGGTTTCTCCACCCACAAGGAGCGACGAGAGCTAGCCGGAGGTTATCCGGGGAGTGATCCACCGACGGATTCTTGGATTAGTCACCCGGCCGGGGTGGATACCAAGTAAATCCTCTTTGTTAGCGTTGTTTGTTTTCTTTATTATTGTTTCCGTTGTGCAACTAACAACGCAGGTACAAGAAAGATCCGAGAAATACTATTCACCCCCCCCCTCTGGCGGACGTATTCGATCCTACACACGGCTCGTCTCCCCATGCCACCCTTCACGTATACCTCAAAGTGCGCTTCTCTCGACTCATCATCCCTACTTTTTCCACGGTCCCTCGGATGTATACAAGCCCACGGTTCGTCACCCCATGTCATCCTTCACCGGTCCCAAAGCTGTCTAGCTAAGTCCATGTGTATCTTGCAAACCTGCACGCTCAAATACACATATCAAACACAAGGGTGAACCTAACTTAAACCCTTTGCCCAAACATCAAAATACATGGTCATTCCGGACCATAGATTGCCCATTTCCAATTAGGTCTTCCACTATCTAGCCTTGCTAAAATTTTACTGTTTGGTTCCCAACATGAATTTCCACTCCTACTCTTGCTAGGACTTTCAGTATTTTGTTCCCGACCAAGTCTTCCATTTGCCTAGTCCTAATAGATCTTTCTTCTAACCTGTTAAGTATCTAGTTCTACTTGGCCTTCTCACTCACTTCCAAGCTTCAAACTAGTATTGACTTTGCTTGGACCCTTCACTTAACTTAATTAACCATGATCAAGTTATTTGGTTACCCTTGACTAAATTCCTTTAAACATATTGTTCAAACAAACATTCAAAACTCTCGAGATCGATTGTATATGTGTCTTGTGTTTACCCCAAGTTAAAGGTTATGACATCTTAAAGTTTAGGATTTAATATTCAGGTTATTATATTATGAAACCGTAGCTACTGCAACTACATAATAGCTCAGTTATAACAGCTACAAAATCATACTTACTACAACTACATGACAGGTCAGTTGTAACAACTATGAAACGATAGATGTTATACAACGAAACCATAATTGCTATACAATTGTAGCAACTACAGTTTCGTAACTGATACAATATGAATGTTAAATCCTAAACTTGGGAGGTTTTAATTTTTAACTTAGATTGAACCATGAGACACATAATATATCAAATCAAAATATGATTAGAGATTTACAATTGATTATGGGTTGAAATAAGTAATAACCCAATTTCAACTCAAAAAATATTGTTTAAAGTGTTTTTTAAGCGCTGAACAATTTTAGTTTAAAAAATATTCTTGTTGTAGCAACTACGAAGTTATATCTGGTACAACTATATAATAGCTATAGGATTGTAGTTGCAACAACGTGTCTCAGATTAAGGATTTAGATGGTAAATATAGGAGAGATATAATAATAAGAAGATAATATAGTAGAGAATAATTGTATTATTTTATAAGGGCATGAGGCATCTTTTAAAAAATAATAATAAATAAATAAATAAATAATCAAAAAACAAAAAATTGAGACTTTAGACGATTTGAAAAAAAAAGTTATATTTTAATTTTTTTCCCCCCATGATTTTTTATACATTTAGAGGTTAATTTTAGAATATTTATCTTAATTGTAATTTTTTTTTTTGACATATTTGACACAATTTGCACTATTTTTTATAATAATTCAGATGTAAATACCTTTAAAATGTTTTTCACTAGTGAAATTTAAACTCTGTTCCTCTTGCTTATTAAGAAGAAGAGAGGGAGAGAATAAGAGAGATGGAGATAGAGGAAGGAAGCGTAGAGAGAGACTCCGCCACTGGCCAGATCCGTGTCGTATCGTGGTGACCGGCGCTCTGATATTCCGGCACGGCCACCGGCCACCGGAAACCACCAGATCCCGTAAAAGCTTTCTGTGACGCTATATTGGGTTCCTGTATCGAATTGGAGGGAGAGACGAGAGAGCGAGATGCGAGTTTGGGGGAAGGGTTCGAGGTGGTGCTTCTGCTCAGGTGGGGGGAGGTCGGAGAGGGTGAAAGATAGCATACTCGCGTCAAAAGGTCTCTCACTGGCCTCTATCTCCGTCGACCGAGGCGGCGCAGGCACTGGTTTCCTCATCCACCGGCACCTCCTCCTCACAACGCATGCCCATCTACCTTCTGCAGCAGTAGCTGAGGCGGCCGAGATCCAACTCTGCCATGGCTGCCTTGCTGGTTGCCTCGTCCCTCAGCGGTCAGTTACTTCACTAAATTCTTATTTTACACTCGTTGCGAGTTCTCCTGTTTCTGCTAGATATCATCTCAATAATTTAGGGATTTGGATTGGGAATTTGGAAATGTGGTGATTCACTTGTAGCTAAATGTGGAGGTAGATAATGTGCCACTGAAGACTACTGTTTGGCCCAGATCTGATGCTGTGTACATTGATAAGAACGTAGTTAGTTTCTCAGTAACTAAACTAGTAGGTCTTAGTTATATTCCCTGATCAAGTGTGCTAATGGTGTCATCCAGAATGATTTACAATGTAAGAACTTTTGGAGGATTAGCATTCTTGGAGCAGTCATAACGTTTTTGTTTGTTAGATATGCATCCTCTTAGGCAGAATGTCTGGCATATGCTTCTTTTTTGTTAAACCAGCAGAACAATAGAAAAATCAAATTTGACATATTGACTTAGACTGCATATTCTAAGACAGGATTAATTGTGTATGTGGACCCATAAGAACATTAAAAGTGTCAATTGGAGATATTCGATACTACTCAGAGTAGCATAAGTTGTTAGTATGAGTATCGTATGATTTCATTGTTTATCCCAATCTATCAATTTTGATCTACACACCACGAAATCTTGTTTGATCAGAACTTTTAGGGTGAGAAAAGATGAGACAACCCATTTACACAACACAATTTGATTTAGATTTTATAAATTTAGATGCGAATCAGAAATAAATGGTTTGTATACAGGTTTAATGACTAATCCATTTTAACCATCTAAATATGACCAATTCTATGCCACACGATGCATTCATAGAACACTCGCCTATGTTTGATGCTGGTTGGTAACTTAACACAACCCCCAATCTTTTTCATCCAGGCTTGGGCCTAACATTGGTGGTTTTACGATGCATCTATAGATTTATTCATCATCTCAATATGTTCTTTTTCAAATTTTCTTCTCAGCCTTCTAACATTTTTTCCAAGTAAGCAATGCCATGCTAGTTGTTTATTCTACGGATCTTGTCACTTGACCTGACACGATGTTGCAGGCAGACAAGTTAGAAATGTTAGACAGGCTCTGATAGGATTAACAATCTATAACTGTGTCATTAGTAGTTGAGCTGGCAATTCAATGGCAAGACCATTCCCTTCTTTGGTAGGGCCAAAGTTATTGTACATATATGATGGAGCTCAACTACCATCTTGATAAATGATAATGACAGTTCTTGGATGAGACATGAAAGAAATGTGGCATGTGGTTACAACGATATGTTGTTATGGGAATCGCATTATTGACACCAAATTTTATTACAATTAAATTATTGGTTTATGCACTTCATGGATAATCAACCTTGATGATCTTCTATTTCTAATTGAATGCCTCATTTATCTTAATTGTATAATCTCATGTTTCTCTATTCTTTTCCAGATTTTTCATAACAAGTTCCATTCTCGATCTAACTATAGTGGGACTTGATATACTGGATGATGATTCGACCTCGCAGGTGCAAAAACCTAATCACTTGAAGGCCTGCTGCCATCCAAGTCTGGATTTGGGCAATTTAGTTTATCTATTAGGGCACACGGCGAAAAAGGAGCTCAAGATAGGTGAAGCAAAAATAGTTGTAGCCACAGATAACCTCATAAAGTTGTCAATAGATGGTGTGCCGTGGTACCCTGGATCTGCTGGTTTTGATGTTCAAGGTAATTTAGCTTTCATGATATGTGATCCTATGAAACTTGCATCATCTCCCGCTGGAAGATCACCTACATCTTCTTCGACAGCTATGTCATCGAAGAAGGATACTTCCACCCAATTTGGGATTCCCATTTCAGTCATATGTGATTGGCTATATCAGAATTGGGAGGGGAGCTTGGATGAGGTTAGCAAGCCCAAGTTGTCTACAATTCAATCGCAATCTATGGGACTGAAGAAATGGCCTGTCTTCCAAGTGTCTGAGGAGGTGAATGATGATATCTCATCATCCCCACATGTAGACCGAAAATCTAGACATCAACTTGGACCTAGCTGCTCATCAAACTCCAATGCTATATTTTACCCTGGCAAAGAGCCAGTTGTCGATTTAGATTGCATCCATGACCAGGGGATTCCAACTCCAGAGATTTTTGAATCACCAAAACTAATTCCTGGACCAATTCAAAAGAAGGAACCAGGTCCGGTGCAGCTCTTGGACATCAATTTCCCTCCGAAGGTCACAAAATCCATCCTTTTACCTCTTCCTCTTAAAAAGTTAACTGATGAAAACACCGCAAAGGGGCCTATTGATGACCTTTCGCCGTGCAATACATCGCAAGCAAATGCTAAACCAGAATATAAGCTCCCACCAGTTGGTACTTGGCAAGATCACTGCAGTGAGGTGCACTCCTCTTCATCACCGGAATTACTGAATGAGTGGGATCAGTGTAGTAGCGAGAAGCAAACCATGTACTCAGCTGAGACAATGGAGAGCACAAACATCCCAAGCACTAAAGAAACTAAGCTACGACAAGTGGGCAGGAGCAGAAGCTGTGTCAACTATAGCAGATGGTCATCAATGTCATTCGCATCCAAAGCAGCCTTGCAGAAGCAACAAACCTTGCAACCTGCAAGGAAGAAGCATTCGCAAACATCAGTGCCGGTGCAGAGGAACCACGATTATTACAGCCCAACCGTGTCGTCAAGCATGAAGAAGCAGAACAATTCGGGGAACCAGAGGAAGCTGCATCAAACCGCTGGTCGTATGTCTCAAAAATGGAATTTTTGAACATTTGTTTGTTGTTGAAGAGATGAGAATCACCACTTGCCATCCGTGTGGTGAAGCAAGAACATAGATGTGTTATATTTGTGCCAATATAGTGCTGAAATTGTGTTCTGAATCTGTATAAGCATACTATTGTGTTTGATAAAACAACAGGTCCAAACTAGAATGTAACATTATTGCGTAAGGTTAAGGCTGTGTATAATAGTTCATTCACTAGGATCTCGTATTGATGGGAGCTTCGTGCATTGGACCTTTTTTTTTTGATAATTCTCATGCGGAACAAGAAAATGCAAGACAACATGCAATACCCATATACATTGAGATCAAGTAAACACATGCATACAAAAAAACAAACGCACAATTTGGTGCTAGCACAACACATTAGTTGAAGCACACGGTGATATACTTCATCCCCAAGTGGCCCAGTATTGTCAGACCCATGGCAAAATACAGATAGGTAAATTATGAGGCATTTTATCCTAGTGCAGCACTTTGTATAGGAGAGATCAAACACCCAATGAAGTATTCTGTATCCATTTGAAATGAACCCCAATAGCATAACACATTAGTGCTCACCTTGATGAACGTCCCTAGAATTGGCATGCTAGGTCTAAATCTTAAATTTAACCTTCATACCATATTTTACACTTCTGAGGTATCCGTGTGTGTTTTTTATTATATAATTCAAGTGTCTGACCTTTTTTGATTAATTTTGGAGGTAGATGGTCTTTCTCTTAATTTGTCTATCAGATAAATTCAAAACGTAATTTATTTAATTCAGAATTCAACATCCATAATATTCACCCCTATTAAGATTATAATTATGATCATCTTATTTGTTCCTCTGAGTATTTTACCACGACACCACATCTGTGGGAGCCGAGGTTGATTTGATGTTTTTTTTTAAACCTTTGTGCTTTGTAAAACTTCATCCTTTTGTTTTGCAAAATCTAAACGCTTTCTCCCCAGTCCCAGCTCTTGGCCGAGGTATGAACAAATTTTTTCTCTCTTCCGGGTTATGAGTCACTTACTCGAGCTAAGTGCGCTCTCAGCTTTCGAAGAAGGTTATAAATATTGGGGATCTACGAATGTTGGTCTCGAACGGAATTCCGAATGGAGCTGGAATTCGATCAACCATATGGAAGGTTCTGAGAAAACTCAATTTATTTTACATTTTAGTTATATTCTGACGACTTAAGATTAGTTGTTATTCGCCAATGAGGTTGTAGCTTAGTGGTTACGCGGAGGCCCTGAGATGATGTGTTCTTAGGTTCGATTCTCGCCGTGTGCGGTAGCTTTCCGAATTTACGGTCAATGTCGTAGGTTTCTGTGTGTTCTTTGCCCAAGCTAAACATGTCTCGGGTTCTCTCTCTCAAATGACTATTGTACTTGTACTCTAAAAAATATATTAGGTTTGATTCTCGCCGCGTGCGGTATCTTTCCGGATTTACGGTCGATGTCGTAGGTTTTTGTGTGTTCTTTGCCAGAGCTAAGCATGTCTCGGGTTCTCTCTCTCAAATGACTATTGTACTTGTACTCTAAAAAGACATTAGTTGTTATTCCGAATGCTATGCATGATTAATTATTTTTGCAAAAAATCCACGCGAAACACGAATCACCTTTCAATCTTCGAATTATGAATGAAAATATTGAACATTACAAAACAATTCAAAAAAAAAAAAAAAATAGATCCACTATCTTAACGGCTCCCTTAGAATCGGCTCCTTTAGAACCGGCTCCATGGATATAGAGGAGCGTTCATGTATGTAGACAGACAACAGGTGCATGATGAGATCGAAAATGTAGGTCATCATCTCCTGAGGATCGATTCTGACCATTACGTCAGAAATGTCATGCACCCATCATCTATGCTACGCCCTGGGGGCCATTACAAAACAATTCAAGGATTTACTAAAGTTTACTGATGGATAGTAAATTCAAATGAATACGGAGGATAGAGATGAATAAGTGAAATCCATTGACTATCCTAATGGCAGGACATACCTGTGGTGTAAGATTAGAAAAAGTGGAGATGTTGCCATAAATGTGCTTAGAGGCCTCTGAATCTAGACTCCATAGGGAAGATCTAGAGGTATGAGATAGCACATTAGATGTACCTCTAGAATCATGGAGGTAATTGGCTTGATAAGTTATTGGCAACAACTTAAAATACGATAAGGGTGGAAAATGGAAGTCTCTCCAAAGATTTGAGTCTTGCTTTATTGTAATCTAAAGGAGCATCAATCTACTGGCGTGAGGCTTTAATGCACTTAAGAATCTCAACAAGTTCCTAAAGATTAGAGAAGAAACAGAATGCAAAAACTTTCTCAAGCAAAAAACAGATTGTTGCTTGTTTACAGTAGGATTAGTAGAGTTTGCCTTGTTGATAACGTTTGCATTGTGTTTCATAAGTTACCTTCGACTAGCTGTACTTTTATGTCGGATCTTTTGTGTTTCTATTTGGATGGTGGTCGATGCAATGAATTCTAATACATACTTGTAGACCACTTCAGGATACAGATGCAAAAAAGGTGGAACCGCCACCTTAGCGGCCCCCTGGTCTCGGCCCCACAAGTGTCCAGAGGAGGTAAATCACGGTTTTTACTGGTGGGATAAGGTACCTGGGACCGAGAGATTTAAGCCAGCAGACCAGATTTTCAATGGGCAGATTGATCATGAGCCAAATACTCATTATCTTTGCAAACCTGAATCCAGAAATAAGATATAGAGCCAAATAATGCTGTATGGCTAATGAAACTCCTGCTCTGGGATTATTGCTGTATAAATTTCTTAGATTATCATATACTATTTATAGTGGCAACATGTCTGCTGTCATTCATGATTTGATATATTCAGTTACTTTTATTCGTGCTTTAAAACTAGTTTCTTCTGATATCAGAAAGTTGTCTGCCTCAGTGAGGCTGCAGTCTACACACCAGAAACTATTTCATTATTCATTCCAAACTGTTCAGGTTATTTAGATTATGTTCATAGAATATTTATGTAGCCACTACTGCAGAAACCTCTGCTGATTCACTCACTTCTACATTGAATTTAGCACTGGTCTCCCAATAAACCTAAATAATTTTGTGTAGGAATACAGAGAATAAGTTTTGCATCTGAAGGTCTGTTAGACTGTGGAATTGAGAATATGCTGAGTCATTAACTCCCTTTCTGCTTTGTTTGATTAACCTCGATATATTTCTTTGTTCAGCTTTTAGGATGTTGTGTTTATTTAATTGGGAAACAGCACTTGTAATTAACTGGTTTTCTGAAAGGACTCATAAAATTTGTATAAGTCAAGAGTCACTGAAAGAAAGGAGATTTGGTAGCATTCCCCGTGCTATCAGGAGGATTTTTCTTTATGATGGTTGGTGCTACATTATTTAGTGTGGCCCAACAAGGAGAATGGGTCTTTGTTTTTATTTCTAACTGTTTTTCATACTGCTCTTGCCTGGATTATTATTTTTGTTCCATTTGCTCTATGTTTTTCTCATTTTTCAAATTGATGGCTAATTGGCCATGATAGGTAGCAAAAGACGATTCGTTCGCCCCCAATATCCCCACCAACTCATTTCAAGATCAACACGGAGGAAGTTAATTGGCCATATAGCAAGTTATGAAGCAGCGTCGTCATTTTTTTTCTCTTAGTAGAATGGTATGCAATTCCAGATAGCTAGATGAATGCATCACATAAACTGTTTTGTGTTGCCTTCTATTTGGATGAAAGTGATGTAGGACGAACCCAAATTCAATATGAACCTTTAAATTTTAAACGATCATAACTTTTGATTTAGGATTCAGAATCAGACTCTTTCCACGGCTACACATGAGTATTTTAGATATCTATATTTATTACTGAAGGAACCCGTAACCGCCAACTTTCAAACCCAAATTCTACCATTAAGCCCTCATCTAACTCGCCGAAGTTTTTATTACTATTTTTGGTAATTTTATTTTTTTATGGTATTTAGGATATTTTTAGTATTCTTGATAATTATGGGTCATAGTTAGTCAATAACATGTCCTATTTATTTTATTTTAATCTCTACCAAAAGATTTCTTTTTCCGAAAAAATCTGTTTTCTTTTTTTATAAGATTGAAATTGAAGTCCATATATGTGAATTTCTTTTCTTTCTTCATCTATGATCTAGAGTCTCTATAAATATATATTTAACTGTATAAAGAATTAATCCTT
Organism: Boesenbergia rotunda; assembly: GCA_024364735.1. NCBI lineage: Eukaryota > Viridiplantae > Streptophyta > Magnoliopsida > Zingiberales > Zingiberaceae > Boesenbergia > Boesenbergia rotunda. Next base: position 102,193 of record JAGFNQ010004634.1, read on the forward strand.
TTGATAATAGAGTTTTCTATTTTTGATGATTTCTCTTCTTGCTTTCTCCCCCAATCTTCTTTCTTGTTAGTCCGTAGGATAATTGACGTTAGAAAGTCAAGTCTCTTCAATTATGATACCTTCCGGGCATTGTGTGATTATGTCTATTGAACACATGATTTATTGGATACTAGACTTCTCTTGCAACTTTTGCACAAACTCTCTGAAACAAAACTACTATTAACAGATAAGTTGCACAGCTGATTTTTCATTTTAATGAAAAATATTTGCTCTTTTCTTTTAAGCCATTGGAATATTTCCTTGCATGTTGATGGACCCTTAAGATATACATTGTCCATCTTAACAAGAACATGCTAAGCAGATGCTTTCTTTTGTTTTGTGGAGTTACTGAGTGGGTTCAGGGATAATTTCTGTCAAAAGCTTGACAATAGTGTAGTCGGGATTTGTTCTATAATCACTAAACTGTCTGAATACAAGTTCTTTTATGATCATTCTTTCTTATTATTTTAGAGCTAGACTTTACATTCAATCGTATGTTTTATTTTGATCTCCAAAAGTTGTGAATGACCAGTTGTAAAATTAGCTCACTTAAGGGGTTAGTTCATGTTGGGTTCTCCCGGCACAAAACAATAAAAACGCAGCGGAAACAAGAACCCACGAGCGATCCATGCGAAAGAAAACTCGTACAAAGCTATCTATCTAATAGATTTATCTACTGTTTATACCTTCAGAGCGTGCCCTTTGCTTATCCCGCTCGTCCAAGGTGCGCCGGATCTCTTGCACGTTCAAGTGTCCGTGCCTCTATTCGTATCCACACGGACACAATCTCTCAACTTGGGAGAACTACCTTAGTTGCGCTAGCAACTTGAGGTAGCTCGAAAACACCAAGAACCTTACAGTAAGGTTTCGGCCAAGAGTAGAGGAGAGGAAGAAGAGAGGAAGGGAAGGGGAAAAGCTAAGGCAAGAAGAAGACCTCATCCAAAATCACAAGGTCCTCTTTTATAATCATCCCATGAATATGAAGAGGTTTGTGTCTCTTTGGCTTCCCAATAAAGAGCACATCTTTTTATGTGGCTCTTTATCATTTCCTATGCAAGAAAAGAATCTTTTCATCCAATGAAAAGAGACTTTTCTCTTTCCTCCATGCAACTCCGACCGGGCCTCTCGGGCTTCCGACTCGGTCTCCCGACCAAGTCTCCCGAGTGGCGAGCTCCCGACCTAGTCTGCCGAGCTCCGACCCAGACTGCCGAGTGCCGACCCAGTCTGCCGAGCTCCGACCCAGTCCGCCGAGCTCCGACTCGGCCCGCCGAGCTCCGACTCGGCCCGCCGAGCTCCGACTCGGCCCGCCGAGCTCCGACTCGGTCTCTCTCGAGTTCCCAACTCGGGCTCAGATCTCCCGAGTTCCCAACTCGGGCTCAGATCTCCCGAGTTCCCAAATCGGGCTCAGATCTGCCGATCAACTTTCCCGAAGCATTGTGTCCTTTGTGTGTGACCCAATAGGTTCTCATGACGTTGGCAATGCGCCTAAACACTTTAGACACATAAGCAATGAGCGGCATCTAGCAATGCATCATTGCTATCCAAGTAACAAGAAAAGTCGAGATCCGACTAAACCTCCATGACTATGATAGTGTATGACCTTGTCCTTCTATCCTTGATATCTAGATTGACCAATGAGGCATAGACCGTGTCATCCTCAATCAATCTTGTGTTTCTTGATGCCCGAGTAGACTCACTCAAACAAATGAGTTCAATATCTCATATTGACTCATTTGAGCATGACCATGCGTTTCAGTAGTCCTACTCGATCAAGGGGCCCACAGATATCACTCCCGTCATATGGGAGGGATAGATCACATCTACATCACTCACATCCCTCCGCATAATTCATTACATACCCAGTGATCGCCTTTATAGTCCACCCTGTTACGGGTGACGTTTGACGATACCAAAGTACATCACTCCTTATGTAGGGAACCGTAGTGACTTCAGGTCTAAGGACTATTCATACCAATAGTCACATGAGAAAGTTTATGACACTCATATGACAATCTATGAAACTTTTTCATAACGGGTCATTCAGTACACATTCTCCAATGTATACCCATGTGTCAACTTGATATCACATATCCATGACTTGTGAGCTCAAGTCATCAGTTGACCTACATATTAGTCTCCATGCATCAATATTGTCCCTGAATAATTGATGCTTGACTAGGAATAATTTAGTATAGTGTTCTCTACATTATCTCACTATCGATTCAACCAATCGATATAATGTAGATAAGAACCTACTACACAAGGACATTATTATACTTAGTCATTCGGCACAGAATACAAAGTAAGTATAATAACCAAACATGTCTTTATTAATAATAGAATATGATACAAAATGCCCCTAGTCAATTATCACATAATTAACTCTAGGATTCCTACTAATAGTTCAAACAAGTACTTGTCAATGATCACATTACAGTGCAAGTAGTTGGCTTTGTTAAAAAAATCTCTATTGTCTACATTTCAATCTTGCTTGTATTTATGAAAAGAATCACATGGGCAATGCAAAGACCCACCATGCTGGTGGGTGTTAAAATATTATTTCCAAGTTGCAGATTGTGGAGTTTAATGAATAAGCAAACTATGATCATGATAAGAAAGGCCCTAAACAAGGTCAGTATTGTTAGATATTCTGATAATTTTTTTTTTATAAAGTAATCAGTAATACTTATCTTGCAGGTGAAGTGTTCCATCAAACATCACTGGTGGGAATTTTTAGTAGCCGATGCCTTCTTTCATCACAGGGAAATTTTTCTTCATTTTATTTATTGATTATTTAACTCTTTGAATCAATTAATTTGGGAGGAGATCGATCTAATACTACGAAAATTTTTCACCTGCCATCAAGAAAAATAAAGGAGGAAGCCTATAAGCCTATCCAAGTGACCAATGTTCTTATGATTATCATCTCATTGGAAGAAAATTCTTATAATGCGCCGTAGTTGAGATTTAAACTATAAATGTTTGGTTAACCGCTTGGAGAGCCTAACAGTTGCATTGTAGCTTCGGGAGCAGAAATTTTCTTTTATTATAGCAAAAAAAAAAAATTGAAATCCACCACCCCAACAATCCCACACGATCAACCCCACGACAATTTGTGAGGAAGTAAATCGGGAAGCTACAATTGACCATTGCGGGAAGGGCATTTTTCTCGGCTATGCCAAGATTTAAATTCTTGCCCATTGTAGCAATATTTGCCTCGTGGTAGCCAATTCAACCGTATCCCAGGGTAGAAGATTTTTTTTTATTTGATCTCTATCAACGATGAATGTAGGGTATTACTAAATAATAAGGAAATAAAAAAAGCAATAGAAGCAATATTTCCATCAAGTTTTTTGATAAAGATTTAGATCATCAACTTAACTTAGATAAAATTAAGTAGGTCAAATGAATATAAAAATTAAAATTTTATCGTAGAATTTAAATTTCAGAAGTACAATAAGCTTTAAATGAGATACACAACTGAAAAGTAGTTAAATTATATGATATTCTGATAGAGATATGAAAATACCTAGGAAATAAGGTATTAAATGACTTATAAAATTGTTCAAAAAAATATTTTATTAGTGGAGAGTAAATATTCTAGTTCCTTTATATAAGAATAAAGGAGGCATATAAAATTGTGCAAACTATATGAGTATTAAATTAATGAGTGATACCATTAAATTTTGAAAAAGTGTAATAGAAAAAGACTAAGGAAAGAGATCATGGTGATCGAAAATAATTTAGATTTATGTCTGGAAGGTTAACATTAAAGCTATATATTTTCTCATATAATTAATTGAAAAGTATCGGGAACATAAGCAAAATTTACATATGATATTCGTCCATATAGAAAAAGTTTATGATAAAGTTCCTGAACTAATTAAGGACATATATGAGGGTATAATGACAAAAATGAAAAACTCCAAGAGGATTAATCGAAACGTTCCCATATGGATATAATTATATCAAGAATCAACTCTAAGATCTATATCTTTTTATACTAATTATGGACAAACTCATAATTAGACACATCCAAGATATGGTACTGCAATATATATTGTTTACAGATGATTTTTTTGGTTGATGAGACACGTGAAAGAGTAAATGTTAAACTCAAATCTCAACTAAAAATGCTAAAAGTGAAAAAATTTAGACTTAATAGAGTAAGACAAAATATATGAAATGAATTAAATTTAGTAATAATTTATGTAATGAGATAATTGTTAAAATATGAGAGGGCAAGTTATATGTAACTAAGAGTTTTAAATATTTAGGATCATTTTTATAAAGAATTGAGTGTCAATACATCTAAGACTTAAAGAAAAATTTTATAAAATCGTGGTTAGTAGACTTATTACGTTATATGAAGTTGAATGTTGAGCTATAACTCAAGCACACGTACAAAAGATGAGAATTGGAGGACATTAAGATGGATGTACGAACATATAAGGATGAACATGATTAAAAAAGAAAATATTAGAGAAAAAGTCAAAATTATACATATTGAGGGAAAACTCTGAGAGATACATTTAAAATGGTACAAATATATATTTTGATGACCAATAATGCTTTAATTAAACAATGTTAAACTATGATAAATGTACACATCAAACAATAAAAAAAAGATAAAAAATCTTGATTAGCAATAATAAAACAAGATAAAATTTATTTAAATATAAATAATAATATACACTAAAAAACAAGGGGTCTAGGACAAATTTTGAGATGAATTTTAAAAATAAAAAATCATCCAAAATTTTTTAGGACGAATTTTGCGAAGAAAAAAATTTCGTCCCTAATTGTCGTCACCAAATTCTGGGATGAAAAAACTATAAATTCGATACCAAATTTGGTGACAAATTTTATTTTTGTCACCAAATTCATTGTAATTTTGCAACAAAAATAAAATTCGTTGGCAAAAATTCTCAAATGCAAATCTATAATGAAATTCTGATTTCGTCCCAATTTTGACGACGAAACTCATTTTCATCACAGATTTAACAACGAAAATCAATTCATCGTCAAATGTCAAATGCCCAAATTCGATGACGTAATAATTTCGTCGCCAAAATTACAACTATAGATTCGTCACCAATTTGCAAATTCAAAATATCTACGACGAATTTATTTCATCCCAACATTCATCCCAGAATCTGAAACAAATCCATGGACGAATCCACTAATTCGTCCCAAAATCTTAGACGAATTTTGAGACGAAAAATATTGATAATTTGGCGATGAATTCATCCCAAAATGAATATATATATATATATATATATATATATATATATAGGCAATTTACCAAAAGGCGTACCCAAGAATAGGTATTTACCAAACAGCGTACTATGGTTTCATTTTCACCAAAGGGCGCACTTAATAATAGTGAACTTCCTTTTATACCCCTCCTGTTATCTATTGTCTTTCTCCTTCTCTCTCTGTAACAAATTTCGAGACAACTACAGATACTTTTTCAGACTTTTATTTTAAAATAATATAATATGAAATCGGCGCTGAAAACGTTGTAAGGTAAACATTAAAAAAATATTTCAGTTAACAAATATCACATCCAATTGGATTTAAAAATATAAATAAATAATTTTTATATTTTATTAATAGAAATTAATATATTAAATAATATTTAATATATATATTAATATATATAAAAAATATTAATAAATATATTAATATTTCATCCCACACTCTTTATTAATAAATATATTAATAAATATATTAATATATTAATAAATATATTAATATATAAAAAAAATTTGAAAAAAAAACGTTGGCTGAAAATTAAAAAAAAATGTGTATTGATTTCAGGCCCACGCTGGGCCTGAAATCAAACCTTTCAGGCCAAGCGTGGGCCTGAAATATTTTTATTTCAGGCCCACGCTGGGCCTGAAATTTTTTATTTCAGGCCCACGTTGGGCCTGAAATCTTTTGATTCAGGCCCAACGTGGACTCAAATTTTTTTTCTATTTTAAAAATATATTAATATATAAAAAAACCTATCAAAACACTTAATTTCAGAATCAAACACAAGGCCTGAAATCATCCCAGGAGGGTCTGAAGTCAAATAACTTCAGATCCTATAAATAATTAATTTAATAAATAATAATTAAATATAAAAAATTATTTTTAAAATTAAAATTTTTTTTGTGCCCTGGGGCCTGAAGTCATCAGACTTCAGGCCCTCCATCATTCATATAAAAGAATATAAAAAAAAATTTATAAAAAGGTTTAATATATAATTACATATTATATACGAGTGGTTTAGGTATATCAGTGAGTTTGGGTGCCGAAACATCTAATAAGAGTGGTCTAGGAGATGAGATTTTGGGTGCCGAAACATCTAATCTTGCTGTATCACCAATGCTATAGGAGTGGTTTAGGTATATCAGTGAGTTTTGAGCAAAACTCACTGATGGACCTGCCATATTTGGAATTCTGAAAACCCTATATCAGTGGACAGGGTTGAGCTAGAAGATAAGATTTTGAGTGCTGAAACCTCTAATCTTGTTGTATCACCAATGCTATAGGAGTGGTTTAGGAATATCAGTGAGTTTTGAGCAAAACTCACTGATGGACCTACCATATTTGGAATTCTGAAAACCCTATATCAGTAGACAGGGTTGAGCTAGGAGATGAGATTTTGGGTGCCGAAACCTCTAATCTTGCTATATCACCAATGCTATAGGAGTGGTTTAGGTATATCAGTGAGTTTTGAGCAAAACTCACTGATGGACCTACCATATTTGGAATTCTGAAAACTCTATATCAGTAGACAGGGTTGAGCTAGGAGATGAGATTTTGGGTGCCGAAACTTCTAATCTTGCTGTATCACCAATGCTATAGGAGTGATTTAGGTATATCAGTGAGTTTTGAGCAAAACTCACTGATGGACCTACCATATTTGGAATTCTGAAAATCCTATATCAGTAGACAGGGTTGAGCTAGGAGATGAGATTTTGGGTGCCGAAACCATATTTAATGACGTTTTAATGATTTTTTTTTAAATCTAGGATGAATCCTAGAATTTAGGACGAATCCTAGAATTCATCCCAAGATTTGGAATGAATGCTACAGATTGAAAAATAATTAAAAATAAATAAGTTCAAAACTCTGAATATGGATTTAAAGAATTGAGAATGACATAAAAATAATTTTTATTTGTTCATTTTATTCTTTTGATTATATGAATGTCCTCATATATTATTTTTACCCAATGTTTTATATTTTAATTGTAATATTAATTAGATAGTCTTGAAAGGTAATTAAATTGAACATGTAAAAGTTATAATTATAAAAGTAAGTTGAATATGTTACCGTTATAAATTAATATTAGAGAGCTTGGAATGATATAAAACTAATTTTTATGTATTTGGTTTTTCTACTGTCCTCAAATATCAATTTGACCTATATCAATATATTATGTATAAAAAATGTTTGATGATATTTTCATAATCAGGATGGATAACTAGATGAACATATAAAAATTTGTTTTCGATATATTTTTTATTTTTTAAAAAATACAACGAATTTCAAGATTCATTCCAAATTCTAGGATGAATCCAAGATTCATCCCAGAAATTTACAACGAATTTTGGGACGAACCCTAGATTCGTCCTAGAATTTTATAATGAGTTTTTGGACGAATCCTAGATTCGTCCCAGAATTTGGCGACGAATTCAAGGATTCGTCCCGAATTCTAGCATGAGGTCTATCAACTTGTTGTAGGCAATTTATTAGAATTTGGGACGATTTAGATTCATCCTTGAATTTGTTAAATTCTGCGACGAATTTTGAAATTGTCACAAAATCTTCAACGAAAAATGGATTCAACACAAAATCTGCAACGAATATAAAATTCGTCACAAAATTTACGACGAGTATAAATTTCGTTGCAGAATTTATTGATTCTGTGACAAATATTTTTTTTTCGTTGCCAAAATTTGTTCCTATTTGCAACGAAAATATTTCATTTGCAAATTTCGTTGTTAATTAGCGACAAATTATATTTTTGTCGTAAAATTTGTTGTAAATTTGGGACGAAAATATTTTGTCCCAAAATTTTATCCCTAAATAACTATTTTTTGTAGTGATAGTAGAGGATAAAGTTCAATAACATTGAAGATGTATATAGTCGATTTCACTTAGTAGGATAAAACTTAATTGATGTTGATGATGATGATTGATGAAACTTGACTTTCTAGTCATGCTTCCTTAACTTGTAACATGCTTCCTCCGGGGCTATGGTGCAGCGGTAGGGCGACTAGTCGCTATCCCAGACATCCACGGTTCGATCCCCAGCTACGGCGTATTTGTAGGAATTTTTTCTCCAAATAGGACGTGAACCCTGGGACGCTGGGCTTCTAAACGACTCACTGCGAGCGCTTCCCGATTTACCCTAGCAGCCGGTGGAAAACTTTCGTAAGACCGAATCGATCATCCGAAGTTGAAAAAACTTTGTTAATCATATTTTAACTTGTTTCATGCTTTATTTGACTCCACCATTTGTTTGCCATCACAGTCTGTCGGTGATGCTCTCTTTCACAAACAGTTCTCCATCGACAATAACTTTAGTTTTACGATGCAAAAATATCTCCATTATAATGGATGCTTCCTTGTAACTTCCACAGCCGTTCATTTTGCTTTAATTTGTTGTTTGTTCGCCATTACATTGCCTTCAGGACCGTTCCTTCCATTGCAAATGGCAGAGGCGATTCATGCATTTCAATTTTCTCAATACTCTGTCTCATGACCAATATAGATTAGATAAAATATAAAGATTACTAGTTTAGATATTATGACTCGTACACGAGAAGGGCGGACACATTAACTTTATCAAGTTTTGACTCATAAATCTCAAAGTGACAATACTCACACACTAATCATCAGTCCATTCTGTGGAGACCCGTTTCGTCCATTACAATAAAGTGAACTCGTCATCTTAATAGTCTTATACATTTTGAAAAAGATAAATTACGAGAGATATTTTATTTTACATAGTCATCTTTTATATAAAAGAGGTCAGATATAACAAGATATTTTTATACGCATTGATAATTGATTTGATCAAGTCTTATTACAATAAACACTTATGTAGATATCAACTATGGTGTAGTGGAAGAGTAACTAGTTGTCTCCTAATCATTCACAGTTTGATACCCAGCTACGGCGAATTTTATAGGAATTTTTTCTCCAAATGGGACGTGCAATTGTGGGATGTTGGACTTCTGGATCGCCTGTCGTGAGCACTTCCCGATTTACCCTAGCATCGTATAAGAAACTTCTGTGAGATCGGTTGTTTCAAGATTCGATGTTAACTAACTTGATTAATCATTTTTTCTATATAGATATCAACTATGTTAATTAAGGGCTATGAAACACTTAGTGAAAAACTCAATGAAACGCTCAGTGAATGACGTGACACTTTACGTGCACACGTTCAATTATCGCTTGGACATCATCGGCGGCCTCCGGTCGCTGCCCCAAATCATACTATACCCTGGGGGGGGCACAGTGAACCCGTCAGAAATCGTTGCATGCAAAGTGTCACTTTATTCACTGAGCTTTTCCTTGAGATTTTTTACTGAACACATCATTTTCCGTTAATTAATATACAAGGATAAAAATACTATTCCCTTAAGATACAAACAAATTAGCTTTTATTGATAACTACATCACGAGGGTGGTTCCTTGTATGTTCTTGGGATTACAATGTTAGGATCGGTCGGTCCAGTTAAAGGGGTGAATAACTCTGAAAAATAAAATTAGATCTTTTGTCGTTCTTTTACCAAGATATCGATTAGTTAAGCAAAATAAGAACACAACATAAAATAATAACTAAAAGGAAAGAGGCATCAGAATTTACTTGATTTGCAATCTGGACGGTTGCTAATCCAAGACATTAATGAATAGCTCTATCTCTAAATGACTCCTTGTGTGGGTGGAGATGTCTCTTACAGACTCTTAGACTTAGAGAGCAGTTAAGCACAGAACTACAAAAGTTGTTAGAATTGAATTGATGAAAAATTCTGCGCAAAGGGGTTCCATTTATAGAGCCTATAAGTCTTATCGACTTGTTGACGTGGCACTACATGGGCGCCCAAGTCAATATGGACACTTGAGTTGGGTCAAAGGCTTATCTACGTCGCAACGGTTGTGAAAACAATCGTTTCTGAATAACTCAGCTTTCCCGAGCGCCCCCATTGAATACAGTCGCCCCGAACAGCTTCTCGGGCGCCCTCATTCAATATAGGCGCCTTAGACAGCTTCTCGAGCACCCCAGACTGCTTCATAGGCACCCTGAACATCTCGGGCGCCCTGGACATCAATACGAGCACCTCGAAAGGGTGCCCCCATACTCTGATCCCTAGTTCTGGTCAACATCTGGTTGACCAACCTTTTGACGTTTTCTTTTGGGTGATTTCTGATCGTTCGAAGTTGAGCTTATCTTAATGCAACTTTTGGCCTTCTCCTCGAGCAATCTCCTTCTCGGCTTCTCGTCCCTCGGACATCGCACGTGTCCTTCTCATTCCATCCATGTACTCTTCCGCAGATTTCGTATCCCTCATATGCATTGAGCTTGTCGGCTCCCTTCCGGCCGTGTCATCCTTCTCGTTTGTTGCGTCTTTCACTCTACTTATTGTGCTCATAAGCTCCTGTATATTTAGATACGAAGATTAAATTAACAGGGCTTAACTTGACTCAGTGTTAATGGGGGGTTGGCATTGCCAGTGTGATCCCTTTGATGATTAAGTTAACATTGGGCTGAAGTGAGAGTCCTGTGTGCATGCGTGAGAGAGAACGAAAAAGTTCGGAGAAGACGAAGAGAGTTGTGTTCACGTGTGAGATGAAAGTCATACTTTTACTTTCCTCCGCGAAAGTTTATATAATTGTGTCGGTGAAAGATCCATCATGCAAGCCCTCAACGAGTCTTGATTAGGCAAGGAAAACAATCCAATATTCTTCATGTATTTTTTTTCTTTGTAAAATGTAAATATTGTCATCAGGGCTGAGCATTCTGTCAAAATCAAACTGACCGAACCGAATAAATTGAAAATCGAAAGAATCGACTGAACTGGCCGAATTTTCTAAAAATTCAAACTTACCGAACCAATAAAATTTTAGTTAATTCGGTTTTCGACCGAATTAACCGAAATTTTAAATTTTATTCGATTTTTAAGTAAAATAACCAGATTTTATTTAATTAATTATATTTTTAAATAAAAAATAATTAAACTAATATTTTTATTCGATTTAATCGAATTATAAAATTTAAAATCGAAACCGAACCGATTTAACCGAAAATCGAATCGAATTTATAAAAAATGAAAACCGAAGAACCGATTTCGAATCGGTTCTATTAATTAATTTTTTCGAATTTTTATTCACATCTAATTGTGATTCAATATTTTATGATAATGTTTCTTCCTTTTTTTCAAAAAAATAAAAAACACATCCAAATACAACAAGACTGTTCAAGCTGGCATTCGTCGTCAGAGTCATATATTGAAAGCTCGAAGAACGACAAATCCGTATCTGAATTTTATCAATACTTAATGAATTTCTGCGTTACATTTTTATATTCATCAAATCATATAATTTTTGTTTTAAAATGCTTATTAGATCTACCAAATAAGTCACGTTTTGAAAGTATTATTTTTTTCACTTGATAAAAATATATTATTTTTTAAATCACTCAGTGGAATAAATATATATAGGATATAATTAAGATGGGAGGACAGGATTATTAGATCTACCAAATAAGTCACGATCCGACCGGCGACCGGCCGCCGTCGTCGATCGGTCGGCAAACGGCCGGCGATCGGCGGCCGGCAACCGCCACTCGCAGGCCGGTCGGCCGCCGGTCACCGGTCGTTGGCCGTTCGCCGGTCGGCCGACCGCCGGTCACCGGTCGTTGGCCGATCGCCGGCCGGCGGCCGGTCGCCGGTCGCCGGTCATTCGACGGTGGTCGGCCGGTAGCCGACGGCGGCGACCGGTGACCGGCGGTGACCGGTCGCCAGCCGACAGCCTCCGGCGGCAGGTCGCCTGGCCGTCATCCATCGCCGGCCGACAGTCGACGGTCGTCGGTCGTCGGCCGACCGTCGACGGTCGTCGGTCGCCGGTCGCCGGTCGACCGGCGACAGTCGTCGGTCGCCGGCCGACCGACGACAGTCGCCAACCATGGTCGTCGGTCGTCAATCGTCGTTGTCAGTCGTCGACCGTCAATCTTCGATTACATTACAGGATGGATTATCCTTCACCAAACGTTGTCTATGGTTATCAAAGATTACATACAACTCGTTACCAAATATAGTAATGTAATCTTGATTACATTACATTACATTACAAACTTGATTATATTATAGACTCGATTATATTACCCCTTATCAAGCGCAGCCTTAGAAGAGTCCCAATAATATAATAATTTTGATTTTGATCGAATCTAAGATCATTAGTGACTTTTAATTATCTCGGGTCATCATGCAATGATAAGACGCTTAAATAGTTTCTTAAATATTCATGTTTTGAATCTCAACTATGACACATATGACACATTGTATGACATTTATCTTCGGTGGGATGAAAATTTTGAGATGTTGGCTATTGGGAGAGGAGTTGTACTTCTGAATTTGTCTATTGATTAGTCTATATAATTAAGTCATTCACCATCAGAATTAATTGGACTAATATCTGGATTATAAAAAAATAATTTTTTAATTTTTTAAATAGTTGTCGCATCCAAGTCAACCCAATCCAAGATGGATAACCTAATAAGGGAGTATTTGGGAGAGCTTTTACTTCTTGAAAAGTGATTCTTGTAGTGATTATCTTGAAGTTAGTAAGAAGTTAAAGTAAGCAATGTTTGAAAATAGAAGCCAAAAGCTGATACAAGATAAAGTTTGAGTGTTTAGGAGAATAATTACTTCCAAGCTTAATTTTTAATTGAATGACAATAATATCCTTAAACTATATAAATTAATTATTTTTTAATTATTTAAATATAATTTCGATACTATCAATAATTTATTCACGTAATTATTATTATATTTTAAATAGTGATATAATTATTATTATATTTTAAATATAGTATTAAAATTAATTTTTTTATAATTTGAATATTTGAAAAAATATATAAAATTAATAAAAAATAAAAAATAAAAAATAAATATAATTTATATAAATATAATATATATATAGCGGCAAGTGGCAATCAGGTAAAATGTTCTATTATTTAAGGATATAAATATTATTTTTTAATGTTATATCATAAATCAAAAAGCAGAAGCAGGTAGAAGCATCAAATTCTTGCTTCTAACTTCTGAACAAAAGTAGCAGAAGCTAAAGCAGAATCTAGTATTCCCAAACACTCAAAAGTGATTCTGTGTAGCCAGAATCTAAAAAGCAGGTAGCAAAAGCTCTCCCAAACACTCCCTAAAAGTCTCATCATGCCACCTTAATTCCATAACCTCGTGTATACATTGTGAGTTTCTAAATTTAAACAATATATTATAATTTTAACACAAACTCAATGTTTGAACCTCGTGTATACATTGTGAGTTTCTAAATTTAAACAATATATTATAATTTTAACACAAACTCAATGTTAGATTTAGAATTATCATATTCACTTAATAATAACATGAATGAGTTTCTAAAACTTCCCTAATTCGGACCATGCTCAAAATTTCAAATTTTAGATATCATATGACTAGCATTGAGTTTGGTCAAAATTTTGAACATGGTGAGACTCAAGAAGTTTTTAGGAGTGCATTAGTCTTAATTTTAATATGGTTAGAGTTTTCGAGTTTTAACTAAATCTCATTGATAGTCATAAAATATTCGGATTTAAAAGTCTAAACATGATTAAAGTTGGGAGAGTCTAAAGAACACATTGATATTATTTTTTATTTTTTTGATATTGTTGAGTCAATATGATATACCTAAGTTCAATGATGAATTTGTGCCAAATTTACTAAAAGTTGTATAAATTTTAAAAACACAACTTATATATGGTGTGAAACTAAGGTTAGAAGACATGGTGAGACTTAGAAGGGTCCTTAGAGTGCATGGATCCTAATTTGGATGTGGTTAAGACCTTCAGTGAAATCTGGTTACGTTGAAAGTCAGTAATAATCTTAAACTTATTAGATTTGATTCAAATCAAGACCATGGGACTGTCTTGAGGGTAACCTTGTGTTCTAATCATTATTCCAGCTCCACACCTTATTTAGTCTGCTATAAGTTTTTCTAAAAAAAACAATCTTATATAATTTTATTACTAAGTCATTGATAGACTTCACTCTAATCCTAGGACCCTTGCGAAGTTGTCCATATTTAATATTTTTAAATTTCGACCCTGTATAACTAAAACTAATAATTGTAATATTTACTCTTCATAATTATTTTAATATAATATCTATTAGTATTAATTAAATCTAAAGTTTCTAAGTTATGGTGTTATAGTTTATAATCACCCCGCGTCCACTCATAATGTTATTAATATTGAAGAATGTATTATTTTTTAGCCGTAATGGTTACGGCGCTTGAAAAAAAAAATGAAAAAAAAGAATGAAAAAAAGGAGCTCCGTCCATTTTATTTATTTTTGGGATAAAATTTAAAAATGCGTTCATCATTTGTCAAATCGTTAGATGGACATTTCTTTTTTTATTTATCGATCGTGATAAAAAAAATACTCATTTGAAATACAGTGAGTGCTATGGAATCTTCGTCTATTTTGTTCATTAAAACCTTTATTCACGTTGTCACCCTCAAAAAAGTAAGACCAAAATCAGATATGACTTAGAAGCTAGCAATCTGATGTTACATGTGATAACAACTACTTGTTATCTTCTCCTCGGTTCATCATGAAAAATAATATTCATTTAAAATATAGTGGGTGTTATAAAATCCTATTTATTGGTTTTTCTTAATGAACTGTTATTTTAACTATGTTTTCACTCTCCCATAAACAAAATCAACTTTTGATAGTTTTAGCAGTTGGCTACTAGTTTCTACCCAATAGATCATGTTTAGAAGATGTCCAGATAATTAAGGATGGATTCAAGAATTAGAGTTAGGGGGCTTGACGTTAATGCAATAAATTTTCTTTTCTAATGGTCTCAACTAGCATGGACAACACGAAAAGACAAAATAAAGATTGCTCTAGCTTGTTGGAGAGGAGAAAAAAAAGGTTATTGTTCCTAAGAAGAGGAAGAAGAAACGAGAGTTGTTGGAGAAGAAGAGAAAAATAATTAAACTACAGTTGGGAAGAAAAACATAGAGAGAGAAGAAGAAGAAGCTCACATTGGAAGGTCACACGTGAGGCATAGGACGAGAGAGAAGAAGAAGAAGAAGAAGCCAGCGAACGGAGGCAATTGAAGCTTGGTTGTGTATGTGATCTGGCCGGCTATGTAATCCGATCGGACAGGAAGTCCTGTCAGGTAGGTGGCTCGGTCGGGAAAAGACGTTCGGACACACAAGGATGTTGACCTAACCAGATGAATACGCTCGGGTCCAAAGGGGATATAGTTCGGTCAGTAGTAGCCGGTCGAATGAGCCCGGGCAGCCATATCCGATCGGAAATTTTCAGTCGGGCAAGCACGCGCCTAGAACCCCCTAAAACATGGGTATCAAACTTGTATTTGGATTCAGGGCGGATGGACCCGGTCGGCCGTGCCCGACCGGACGACTTGTTCGCCCTGCCGCTAGAACTGCCCGCCTCGCTCTAGGGAGCTACTTGTGGCCTGTGACCGGTTGTCCGGTCGGCCATACCTGGCCGGCCGGTCGAACGACCGGGCACCAGGAGCGGCTGAACCCACTCACAGGCGACTTGCCCACCTAAAAACAGTTGGCAGCCAAGCTACCGAGCCCTCCGGGTGACTCCTTGCTGTCGATCGGACAAGTCCGGATAGATTTGCAAAGCTGCATAATAGGACCAAGGTGATCACACAGTGAGAGTCGTTTAATTATAATTAGACTCCCTCAAATACAGAGAAATACTGCAGATTCTCTAATTATGAAGAATAGACCTCTGTCATAATCCGGGTTGACCTGGATATCAAACATAATGGAGAAATGACAGTAAGGATAGACGAATGACCTTTTGGCGGCCATGTCAGACCCTCGGGGAAACTAAGGCTGCCAAAGGATCATGTCAGAAGATTGATTTTTATGAGACAAGACAACCCAGACAAGACAGGAGTCCTTCCCTCCCCTATATAAGGTCCGCCTAATGCTTCAAGGAGGGGATTCTGAAAAAATTGGCTTCTGATCCTCGTAGTTTCCTGTGTCTTCCTACTCTGAGCTTCGTTCCTCCAAGTCGTTGGTTCTTCTCGTCCGTCTCTAGCCCCAACCCTTAACGTCACTACAACTCGTCCGACTTATTGTGTCATCTGAGTGAGGGTTCTCTCCGCTTGTCGACAGGATCAGTATGCAAAAGAGAATAAAAGGAAAAAAAAACAAAGAGAAAATAGTTTTTTATTTTAAAAAATTCTTTAACTCATTTTAAACTGATTGAACCGATTTAACTTCATTAAAATTGATTAGCTATAACTTAACTAAATCAACTTCAAATCAACTCTGAATAGACTTTTTATCTCCATGCCTATCAATAAATTTTATTCGATGATAATCTAATTTTAAATCTTCAACTTCGTATTCAATTATTCAATTCGTTTATTTATTTATTTTGTTAAAAAAATCGAATAGTCTACAAAACTTATATATAATAATAAAAAAAATTGTAGAAAAAAATACTATGAAAAAAGGACAAGACTTAAATAAAATTATAGGCAAAGGAATTATGAAAATCATGACTAAATAATTATAAATAAAATAAAATTCAAAGTCAGGGTATCCTATACTCCTTAATTTATGGTAATCTTTCGTTACTAAAGGATGCAACAAAACTTAATTAGTAAAAACTTTTTAGCTAATGACTGGGCTATAATAGCCCTTACTTAAATTAGTTCATACAAATAAAGTTTATAAGATAGATGTTCGTCCAAGAGCAATATCACAAAAACATGATAAGAGTATTCATCTAAGAAAATCTATTTTTGAAATAAGATAATGAGAAAAAACATTGTCATAAGACCAATCTATTTTTGAAAAAATTGTCACAAAAAAATTGTCAGAGACTTCAGTCCCAAGCAGAACAAGATAATTCAGGCTGAGATGGAAAGACTCTTGGAGACAAGACATATTCGGGAGGTACAATTTCCGACCTAGTTGGCCAATGTAGTATTGGTGTCCAAACCGGAGAACAAATGGAGGGTATAGATTTCAGAGATCTCAACAGAGTCTGTCCCAAAGATTGTTACCCACTCCCTCGGATCGATCAAATGGTGGACTCCACGGCCGGAAGTGAGCTTATCTGCATGTTGGATGCCTACCAAGAATATCATCAAGTGCCACTATCCCCTAGCGATCAGGAAAAGGTCAGTTTCATCACATCCGAGGGTACCTATTGCTACACAGTTATGTCGTTCGGACTGAAGAACGCAGGAGCTACGTACCAATGATTGATGAACAAAGTATTCAAAGATCAGCTGGGGAGAAACATTGAGGTATATGTGGATGACATTTTCATCAAATCCCGCTGGGTGGCAAATTTGATAGCGGATGTGGAGGAGACCTGCCGCACCCTCAGAAGATATGGTCTAAAATTAAACCCAGCCAAATGCTTGTTTGGAGGAAGAAGCGGGAAGTTCTTGGGTTACATCTTGACCGAGCGAGGCATCGAGGCCAACCCCAGCAAGATGAAGGCTCTGCTGGAAATGTCACCACCCAAGAATCCGAAGGAAGTCCAACGGTTGACCGGGATGATCACGGCTCTTTCTCGCTTTATTTCCAGGTCAGCCGACCACAGACTGCCCTTCTTCAAGATCCTGCGCAAGACCACTAAATTTCAATGGGATACCGAGTGTGATCGGGCCTTTGAAGAATTGAAGTCTTATCTTGTCAGTCTGCCTGTCTTGGCCAAGCCTGAAGAGGGAGAGATTCTGTATGTATATTTTTCGGCCACGGAGAGAGCGGTAAGTGCAGTACTTGTAAAACAAAGGGAGGCTGAACAACAACCCATTTATTTTTTCGGGCACTTATTGAAAGAAGTCGAGTGTAGGTATAATACACTCGAGAAGTTAGCTTATCTGCTTGTGTTGGCTGCTCGGCGCTTGCGCCCTTATTTCTTGGCTCATCCCATCCGGGTGTTAACCAATAGCACCCTCGGAAGAGTATTGGTCAACCCGGAGGCCTCCGGCCGAATGATCAAATGGACCACGGAGTTAAGTGAGTATGACATTCAATACCTGCCCCGGACTGCTATTAAGGCTCAGGTGTTAACCGATTTTCTTAGCGAGCTTCACACTGAGGAAGAAGAAGAAACTTGGAAGGTATATGTAGACGGCGCAGCCGCTCTGTCAGGAAGCAGTATTGGAATTCTCTTAAATTTCCCAAAGGGGGATCATCTCCACCTGGTTGTGCTGCTGGAATATCGGGCTACCAACAATGAGGCGGAGTATGAAGCTCTCCTGGCTGGGTTGCAAGCTACTCGGCACGTGGGAGCTTCCCGGGTCATACTCCACTCCGATTCTCAACTTGTGGCGCGGCAGTTGGCCGGACAGTTTGAAATAAACAGTGACCGATTGCAGACCTATGCTGATACATATGAACAATTGAAAGCTAGATTTCAGGAAGTATAGATATTCCAGATCCCTCGAGAGGATAACTTAAAAGTTGATGAGTATGCTAAGTTAGCCAGCGCCATCACTCCTTGGGTCTTCTCCCATCCCTTACCTCAGACCATACTGGTAGCTCAGGTCAAGAGGGAGGCAGAGACGGAGGTGGAGGGTGACTGGAGGGCTCCACTCATATCTTATTTGCAGCAAGGAACCCTCCCGACCCATCCAGAGCAGGCTCGCCTGCTGAAGAAGCGGGCGACCAGGTTCATTTTGGCGAGAGATACCTTGTACAAACGAGCTTTCTCTAGGCTGCTGCTTAAATATTTGGGGGAGGAAGATGTGGATTATGTACTGAGAGAAATACATTGGGAAGGTGCTGCTAGCGAGATTCTTTTGGCCAACACTACAACGGGATGTGGATCAGTTGGTCACCTCATGTATCTCCTGTCAGAAACATTAGAACCTCTCTCATCGACCAGTTGAAGTTTTAAGGGCATCTATTGTGTCTTGCCCCTTCGATCAGTGGGGCATGGGCATAGTATGGTCTTTCCATGTCGCCGCCGCTCAAAAGAAATTTCTACTGGTAGCCATGGATTATTTCTCAAAATGGGTGGAAGTGGAGGCTTTGGCTGAGATTACCGAGCAGGCGGTCATCAAATTCTTGTGGTAGAACATTCTTTATAGATATGGGATACCGCATAAGCTGGTCTCGGATAACGGTCGGCAGTTCCAGGGCCGGAAAATTCAAGAATGGTGTGCAGCCTATGGCATCAAGCAAGCGTTCAGCTCAGTAGCTTACCCCAGAGTAACAGTCAGGCGGAGGTCGCTAATCGGGAAATCTTGCATGGCCTAAAGACTAAGCTAGATCATATGGGCGGGACCTGGGTCGATGAGTTGCCTAGTGTCCTATGGGCTCAGCGAACTACTCCTAAAGAAGGCTCAGGTTGTACCCCCTTTCAGTTGGTGTATGGAAGTGAGGCAGTCGTCCCAATGGAGGTAGGGTGTGAGTCTGATCGAAGGCACCTCTATGGAGAAGATAATGCAGAGAAAAGACATCTAGAGTTGGATTTGATCGAAGAAATCCGAGATAGAGCCGCGATCCGAATGACTGCTTACCGTCAAAGAATGCAGTGAAGGTACAACCAGAAGGTCATACCCAGAAGTTTCCAAGTCGGGACCGCGTATGGAAAAGAGTCAAGCCAATCGGGGAGGTGGGTAAGCTGGAACCCCAATGGGGAGGACCCTTCCTGGTGGTCGGGAATCTAGGGTTTGGGGCTTACTACTTGCAAGATGCTCAAGGAAAAAAGGCTAGGGAGACCCTGGAGCGCTATACATTTAAAATTGTATCATGGTTAAAACTCGGGCAATCCTTGTAATAACATTAATTGTAAATATGAGGATGGTGATCAGGACAGTCACGACTCATTATCCAGACTCTCGCTCATGCAAGTTATAAGTGGGCTTGTTCCCACGAACCCGCCGACCTCGGTGCCGGTCGGGCGTGGTTGTCCACGCTCGGCCGAGTAAGCCGAGTGGCGTCCAACCTCTCACTCATGCGAGTTATAAGTGGGCTTGCTCCCATGAACCGGGCCGACCTCGGTGCCGGTCGGGCGTGGCTGTCCACGCTCAACCGGGTAAGCCGAGTGGCATCCAGACACTCGCTCATGCGAGTTATAAGTGATCTTGCTCCCACGAACCCGTCGACCTCGTTGCCGGTTGGGCGTGGCTGTCCACGCTCAACCGGGTGAGCTGAGTGGCGTCCAGACTCTCACTCATGCGAGTTATAAGTGGGTTTGCTCCCACAAACCCGCCGACCTCAGTGCCGGTCGGGCGTGGCTGTCCACGCTCGGCCGGGTGAGCTGAGTGGCATCCAGACTCTCGCTCATGCGAGTTATAAGTGAGTTTGCTCCCACGAACTCGCTGACCTCAGTGTCGGTCGGGCGTGGCTGTCCACGCTCAGCGGGGTAAGCCGAGTGGCGTCCAGACTCTCGCTCATGTGAGTTATAAGTGGGTTTGCTCCCACGAACCTGCTGACCTTGATGCTGGTTGGGCGTGCCTGTCCACGCTCAGTCGGGTGAGTCGAGCGACGCCCAGACTCGTCCTGACAAGTTATAACCGAAGCTCTCGTGACCCTGGTGTCGATCAGGTATGGTTGTCCTGACCCGATCGAGGTAACCGAAAGACATCGGGACCCGACTTTTCAAGTTATAAAAGAGCCGAGTTAAATGGTTGGATAGGTCGAGCAAGGGTCTTAACTAGCCCGAACAAAGTGGAAAACTGAACGACCGGTTCCGAGCAAACCTATGCCCTGGGAGGCACATGCAATCTTTATTTGTAGTAACCGTCAGGCCTTAGTCAGGGGCAAGAGAGACCCCGAGGGTTTGCCAGCTAAGGAGCCGAGGGAGGACTTCTGGGTATCGGAGCCGGTTGGTTGACACAGCCGACCGAGTGACCCAATGTTCGGGGCTAACAGTCCGAGAATACCTAAATTAACTTATGAGCCACGTCTGTAGTGAGCCCGAGTTTGGAGCAAGGCTGACACGCGAGGGACAAACTGAAAGAATGACAATAGATAAATCCTATTAAGCAAGCAACAGAGTGGTCGAACACGAATACATCAACACAAGAAGAATTGAGAAAGGAAATTAACATTAAAATATGGCCCGAGACCATTGGATCGATTACAGGCCCGACAGGCCAAGTCAAAAAGAAAGATAAGATTACAAATCAAGTAAAGGGAGGAAAGGCGTCTGCCAGAATGACTTCCTACACCCGAGTAGGATTCACCGTGTTGGGGGGCAGGTCCTTGGGGATATGCCTGGCCTCCTTTAGCTGTTGTAGTGTGCTCGTGATGACATATTTAAACATGTTGGCCGTTCGGCGAACGAACTGACGATAGAAGGGCTCCGACTGCAGAAACTCTAGGCAATGCACTTCTAGTCGAGTCGCCTCTCCTGCCTTGTAGGCCGCAAGTTTAGCCTGCAGCCGGTTGATCTCGGCATCCCGGTCAGCCAGTTCTGCAGCCCGAGGCGCCAGCTGAGTTTCCAGGGCTTTGAAAGCTTCTTCCTTAGCAGCTAGCTCCGTCTCTTTGTTGAGTGATGGGTGCCTGCCGACTCTTTCAGCTGTTCAGCCAAAGCCTTGGCCTCGGCTGTCTTCTTGTCCAAATTCGAATGGACGCAGGCCTGGCGAGTCAAAGCCGTTTTCTTCTGATCCTCCACATGCTCCAGACGGAGGGTCAGTTGGTCTATGTCCCGAGAGGCAGCTACTAGGGTGGCATGTTCCTCCTCTAATCGAGCGTCAGCTTCTTCTAATTGTGTTCTCAGAAGGGCAATCTCGGATCAGAGGACCTCCATACCCGCCTCGCCGGGAGGAAGACTACTGTGGCCTAGCTGGGTTTCCAGCTCTTGCACTCTTTGCTCTGCCGCTCAGTGCTCCCTGGTGTTGTGAACCAAGGATTGGGTGACTGCCCGACATGCCACCCAAAAATGCACAAGAGTAAAGTGTTAGGAGTGGGGCAATGAATAGAAAAAAGAAGAGGGTCTAACCTGAGTTGCGTCCATGAAAAAGTTGTCGGCTAAGTTCAGCGGACTCCGTTCCTAGGTAGTTAACACCCCCCGATCCCAACGGACTCCGTTCCTGGGTAGTTAACACCCCCCGATCCCAGCACCCAACTAACCGACCGTGCAGATTGATCAGCTGAGGTTGGATGATCTGAGTCAGACTGATCGCCGATGGGAGTTGTAGATCAACTGGAAGCCGAGGAGGAGACCGAGGCCCTGAGGTGGAAGGAGGCGAGACATCTGGCCTCAGAGGGTCGGTCAGGGCACCCGAGCGAGGTGGCGCTGAGCTGGAAACCAAGGCCCTTATGGCAGAGGAAGTGCGGTCGAGCGAGGGAGCCGTCAGATCATGAGCTTCCTCAATCAATTCCCGAGCCAATGACGCGCTCGGAGAAACAGTCGATCAACGACGCTTCCTCGTCAGTCTCTCTAGGGCTGGCTGCTCCACCTCTGACGCCACCACGGGTGCCTCCGTCTCTGAGTCTACCACTAGCGGCTCTATCTCCTCTAGGGAGCTACTCGTGGCCTATGATCGGTTGTCCATTCGGGTATACCTGGCCGACCGGTTGGACGACCGGGCACCAGGAGCGGCTGAACCTACTCACAGGCGACTTACCCACCTAAAAAAAGTTGGCGGCCGAGCTACCAAGCCCCTCCGGGTGACTCCTTGCTGCCGATCGGACAAGTCCGGATAGATTTGCAAAGCTGCATAATAGGACCAAGGTGATCACACAGTGAGAGTCGTTTAATTACGATTAGACTCCCTCAGATACAGAGAAATACTACAGATTCTCTCATTATGAAGAATAGACCTCTGCCATAATTTGGTTTGACCTGGATATCAAACATGATGGAGAAATGACAGTAAGGACAGGCGAATAACCTTTTGGCGGCCATGTCAGACCCTCGGGGAAACTAAGGTTGCCAGAGGATCGTGTCAGAAGATTGGTTTTTATGAGACAAGACAGCCCAGACAAGACAGGAGTCCTCCCCCTCCTCTATATAAGGTCCGCCTAATGCTTCAAGGAGGGGATTCTGAAAAATTAACTTCTGATCCTCATAGTTTATTGTGTCTTCCTACTCTGAGCTTCGTTCCTCCAAGTCGTTGGTTCTTCTCATCCGCCTCTAGCCCCAACCCTGAACGTCACTGTAACTCGTTCGACTTATTGTGTCATCTGAGTGAGGGTCCTCTCCACTTGTCAACAGGATCAGCATGCAAAAGATAATAAAAGGAAAAAAAATAAAGAGAAAATAATTTTTTATTTTTAAAAATTCTTTAACTCATTTTAAACTGATTGAATTGATTTAACTTCATTAAAATTGATTGAATGTAACGTGACTAAATCAAATTCAAATCAACTCTGAATAGACTCTTTATCTCCATGTCTATCAATAAATTTTATTTGACATAATCTAATTTTAAATCTTCAACTTCGTATTCAATTATTCAATTCTTTTATTTATTTATTTTGTTAAAAAAATCTAATAGTCTAAAAAAACTTATATGTAATAATAAAAAAAAATATATAGAAAAAAGTCTATGAAAAAAAGGACAAGACTTAAATAAAATTATAGCCAAAAGAATTATGAAAATCATGACTAAATAATTATAAAAAAATAAAATTCAAAGTCAGGGTATCCTATAATCCTTAATTTATACCGTCCACTTGAGCACTTCCCGATATACCCTGGCGGCTGGTGGGAAACTTTCGTGTGACCGGACTGATCGCCCGAGGTTGGTTGGAAAAACCTCGTTAATTATTTTTTTTCTTAATTTATGGTAATCTTTCGTTGCTAACATCATGTTTGGAAACCTTTTAAGTAAGGGTCGGAATTGAATTCCAATTCTCATGTTTGGAATGAATTGTAAAAATAAAATTCAATTCAATTGTTATACTTTTACGATTTTATCCCGCGAGGATGGATCCGGAGCAACTTTGATTTGTTTTGTGAGGGGGCGATTTGATAATTTAATTTGTTCAAGTGAATTCCTTTCACAAATCAGAGGTGTTTAGATATGATTTGTTTTGAGGGGTTTGAAAGGAATTGAAATTCAATTCCTTATCAATTTCTTCCTGAAAATTATTATTAAAGAATGGAATTGAATTCTAATTCCTAAAGGAATTTCAATTCCTTTCTTTTCAAATAGGGTATAAAGATGCAACAAAACTTAATTAGTAAAAACTTTTTAGGTAATGACTGGGCTATAATAGCCCTTACTTAAATTCGTTCATACAAATAAAGTTTATAAGATAGATACTCGTCCAAGAACAATATCACAAAAACATGATAAGATTATTCATCTAAGAAAATCTATTTTTGAAATAAGATAATGAGCAAAAAATTGTCATAAGACCAAACGTATGTAAATAAATTTAGTTACTTAATAAAACATGTTAAAAAAAATCCTACACTGTGAAGAAAAGTTAAATCCTAAATTAAAAAAGAGCTACGATATATTCAGTGAAAAAAATAAAATATTCAGTGAATAATATGATATTTTATATGCACATGTTTGATTATCGCTCGGATATCATCGACGGCCTCCGGCCACCGCCCCGGATCATACTATACCCTGAGGGGCACGGTGAACCCGCCGACGATCACTGTATACAAAATGACACGTCATTCACTGAGTTTTTTCTTAAAATTTTTCATTGAGTATATCATTTTCCATTAAAAAAGTACGTAAGTTTTTACATAAAGATTGCGTTTGGTAAGGTGTAATGTAATCGAGTATGTAATGTAATCAAGTTTGTAATGTAATATAATGTAATCTTGATTACATTACTATGTTTGGTAACGAGTTGTATGTAATCTTTGATAACCATAGGTTGCGTTTGGTGAAGGGTAAACCATCTTGTAATGTAATCAAAGATTGACGGCTGACGACCGACAACGATGACCGACAACCATGGTTGGCGACTACCGGCGGCCGGTGGCGACCGACGGCCGGCCGGCGACCGGCCGGCGACCGGCCGACAGCCGACGACCGGCCGTCGACTGACGGCCGACTGGCGACCGTCGCCGCCCGACCGACGACCGTCGCCGCCCGACCGACGACCGTCGCCGCCCGACCGACGACCGTCGCCGCTCGACTGACGACTTTACAAGCTGTAATATTATCGGATTACATCGTTTTTGTTTAGTAATCGAGATTACAAATCTGGAGTCACTTTTGTAATCGAGATTCCATTCCATTACAATTTTAAAATTATTCCAAACAAAAGAATCCAACTTGTAATGTAATCTTGATTACATTACAGGATGAATTACCCCTACTAAACGCAGCCTCAACTGTCGAATCTTTTGACTAGTTGTGGTTAGAACCCTATGCATTAAATCTGATTCAAAAATACAGAAAATTTGAATTAGACCTATATCAAAGATATTTAAGGCATTTTAGTTTTGAATGGAGTCCATTTGATTTTAATCGAAACAAAAATGTACATCCAATTTCACAAATGATGATGACACTTCCTTTGTTTTTTCCCCTTCATTTGTTACTCCCAGAGCATCCAATTTCATTTGTTACTCGCCTTCATTTGTTTTTCTTTAAATGAGATTTATGCCACGGTATATTTGTAAAAAAATTTTCTCTAAATAAGGTATAAATTCTGGGACGTTAGACTTCTAGATCGTTCATTGCGAGCACTTTCCGATTTACTTTTGCGGCCGATGGAAAACTTTCGTGAGGTCAGGTCAATCATTCGAGATTGAAAAAATCTCGTTAATTATTTTTTTAAAATGAGATTTATAATTATGAAATGTTAAAATTTTAAATTGTTCATTATGAATATTTCTTCATTAAAAAATTTTAACTAAATTAATAGGTCTCAAATTTAATATTATCCAATACTATTAATTATTTTTTTTTCTTTTATTTTGTTTGGTGACATGACCAACTCCGACATCGTCATCTTGAAAACGTGTAAATTGTCATTATTCATTTGTTGTAGCTGACGCAAGTTATTGAAACAAAATCAATTTACAGTCTGGCAAAAAAACCACTATTTTAAACATGTGAATGAGATATAAAATACTTTGCAAAAATTTTAAAAAAATTATATTCTCTCTGAAAATTTAAAACATTACAAATAACGGACTCAAAAAGCCAAGTGCTTTCTTGAGTGGACTACCGGCAGCGTCGCCTTTTGCGGACGCCATGACGGCGAGCGATGGTGGTCGTTGAGCTCGCCTCCGCCGTTTCTTTGCAGCTGTCCCCTATTTTCCCCTCTCTCCTTCAACTCCACGCGCTTCACGTTTATGTTCTCGGGAATTTCTTTTTTGTCACTTTGTCTTCATTCGTGTCTGGACCGGGGAATCCCGCTGTTGACCTTCCCTCTTCCGGAGTCGGTATCTTCTCTAGGGTTTGAGCTGCCGTGATCCGCTTTGTGCTGGAGTTTCTGCTCGGAGGTTCGACGCGATGCAGCAAGGTATGTTCGACTCTGGGTTTCGATCGGCTCCTCTTTTTTGTACTTGCCTTCTTTAAGCCTTTTGTTTTGTACGACAATTCTTCTGATGCCTGTACTTGGTCCCTTTGAATAAGTAGGAAAGAGAAGTAAATTAAAGAGGTCTCTTTTATGAATTGGTGCGTTGGGCAATTAGAAAATAACATTTGAGAAAAAAAATATCAAATATAGTACAGATGAGAATAAGATACATCTGAGAAATTACTAGAGACATTTAAAATTAAATACTATTAGCAAAGGAGAAAGTATGTCTAACTTCGATATAGATGATAGAGTGAAACAAAATAAATTAAGATAGTATGAAAACGTTCAAAGTTTACTAACATATATTACGGTTAATCAAGTTGAATTATTTAGAGTCGAAGGTCCGAGGGGTGGTGGAATATAAAAGAATTCTTTAGTTAAACAAATTAGAAAAAATTAATTGATCCAAATTCCAAACATAACTAATATTTTATAGAGGATAAGATCCATGTAGCTAACTCCAGTTACATGGGGCTAACCTGACTTGATTATAATAATGAGTTGTATGTGTGATAACTACTGCCAATAAGTCTTAGCCCATGTCCAATGAAGGGTATGAAAGAAGTAAAGAAAAACGACCAATAACAACCTAACCCATGTGTGCTTATAAGAGCATATCATGTGTTCCTCAACAGTTTGTATCAATAACGATCAGCATAGCCAAATACACTCCCAGTGCTTGAGATAATTTAAAGAGTATATATTGACCTTTTCAAAACATTCACCTCGACTCTGAGCTTTTCAAAAACTCATTGTGCCCATCAAACCTACTTCAACCTCTACCGTAGGCTAAAACTTGGTATTGACCTACTTCAGCTTCCATGGACATCAGACAGCTCGGTAGGAAGCAACTCCTCACCATGCCATCTCCGAGTGGAAGCTAGTGTGTTTCATACCATGTTAATGCCTCACATCACAATCCATCAGACCTCAGTTCATCAATGGGCAAATAGTTCACCTTGGAGGTAGTCTGCAAAATTTCAGATTTAACCTGCATCTTGGTTGATTCATGCCACAGGTATGGGAAATTCACTTTATTGCTTCGTCCATGTTGGGGTTTCAACATGTTTTCCTGTTCAGCAAGGTTATTTGTGCCATCATCCGTTCCTACCTCAACCTAAAGCAAAATTGGGTAGGCCCCAATATCTGACTAAATTTGACTAGATCAGGCATATCACTTCAAATATGCTGTTTATAGATATACTTTCTGATTCTTCTTTTGTTTTTTCTTTGCCCCTGTCATGGTCAAAGCGTCACTCAATACTTCTAGCTCTTCATTTCTTAAATTCCACCCTATTTATATGCTTTCGGAGCAATCTCTATATTGAAATGCATGAACTACTTTAATATAATTTTTTTAATTTGGTTTTGCAGATTTTGATATAAATAAGTTGAGCCAAGAAGGTCAAATACGATGGTTGAAGCCTGTAGAAGTTCTGTATATTCTGCAAAATCATGAGAAACTTAAGATAACAGAGAGACCCCCTCAAAAGCCACCTAGTAATTGAAAACTATTAATTGTGCTTAATTAGGATTTGCATTCTTCTATATTTCACTTTGGTCTGATTTGATTTTATTGTTTTTCTTGATAGGTGGTTCTTTATTCCTTTTCAACCGCAGGGTGCTTCGCTACTTCCGTAATGACGGACATTTGTGGCGGAAAAAGACAAATGGAAAGACAGTTCGTGAAGGGCATGAGCATCTTAAGGTATGGACAAATATCTGTATTATTTTATTAGATAATGCATGGTTTTTTCTGGAGCTATTATCTTTTCTTCCCTGTTTTGCCTGGTTAAAAGATTTACTTTATTGCTTTCAATATCTTCCCCGAATGACTAATCCCTGTATAATTGTTGTATTAATTTCGCACACACAAAAATTCTTTTGTATCATTTTATCTGATAAAGTTTCTAAATTCTGCATGATTTTTCTAGAGCCATTATCTTTTCTTCTCTCATACTCTCTCTTGAGGTTTGTATGTTTTTCTGCGAAAATATTGTCTTTATCATTTTTAATAATTTTCTGTTGATGGCTAATCATGCAACACTTTAAGGTTTCTTCAATGCAGACTGATTGACCATAGGTACAAGTTAAGGAATGACCTCTTCTTCTTTTTGGGATTAGGCATGCATTGACATTATACTCCGTTAGTCCATTTAACTACCCTGTCCTTTTGTTGTCTTCTTTATTTTTATTTTTTTGGTTTGCTTTGCTTTATTAGCTCTATGGGAGCTTTTCTGGTTTACAAGTTATTCTGCAACCATGGACATAAAGTTATAAATACTGAGATTATGTTAGATCTTGAAAATTTTAACTATAGTGCCTGAATATGTCATTAGGAAATGTATTAATGGCTATTTTCTATCTGACTAGGTTTTTCTGGTAGACTACTTAATCTTATATTAAGGGAAAATCGCCTTTATAGATCCTTCTAAACTACTAGTGCTTACATTAAAAATATTGATTAATCATATAGGACCGTCATGTTCTTGCTATTCGTTGTTTGAGGCTTATAGTTTATGCTGCAGAAATAAAGAGAAATTGGAAAATTAGATAGTACCGCCACCACAGGTGCTTAAGAAGTACCCTATACTCTGTAAATCCAAGCACTTCTAGTTTCCTCTTGTGCATCTTAACCCTGAGGATTGTATCTTTGTTTGTCTGCTGTGTTGTGTCACCCAAGATGAATATGTGAGTGAGTGGCTTGTTCTGCATAGCAACAAAAACAGAAAAGTTACCTACTTCCACAACCGTGATAAATGGTCTATTAAATTTTAATGTAAATGCTGATCACAAAAGATTTATTGGGCTTAAAATCTGCAAGCCTATATATAGAAAAACAGACCAAAGATTGAGTTGAATATTCCTTATTATGGGACGCTCATTGCAGATAAAGTTGGTACACAAGGATTGATTCCAAGTGTAAATTTAAGTATCCCTTGTAAGGACCTCAGTACATTGGAAAATGAACACGATTCAATGTGATCGATAATTACCAAATCTTGCAAAATTTTGGCACCAACTCTGTTCATCTTTGTTGACTGTTAGCATAGAACAAGTAGAACAATTATATTTCTATTATCAGAGTCAATTTTTCAATTTTCTTTCTAAATATTGCAATTGCCACTTCAAAGGGAAGTTCTGATTTAATCATAACTATAATAGCTTATTTATTGAAAAACTATTATTGCTCTAACACTTTTTTTTGCTAAATCATGTTTTTTATTTCCTATCCGGCTCTCTAAAGTCGTAGCTTACAAGTCTTGGCGATAGATAGTATGTTAACCATGTGCATATGTCCCCTCATTAACAGGTTGGAAATTCTACAGTATTAAACTGTTATTATGCTCACGGAGAGCAAAATTCTAATTTCCAAAGGAGGACTTACTGGATGCTTCATCCGTAAGCTTTAACCGCTGAATATTGCTTGCTAGTTTATTTGCTGAATAATTCCCTTACTCTCATTTTCATGCAAACTCTGTGGTAATCTATTCTTTTGGAATAATTTGCATGTACCAATATCTGTTTGGGTTTTAGAAATGCATACCAATCTTGTATCATTAGCTCGAGTGACAAACTAAACATGAGAGTTGCCAAAGAGCTGGAATGCTCTGTTGATAAATGCAAACTGTACCTTCTAGAGCAGGATTTACTTGACTTAATTTTTTTGAAAAGCTTTTTTGTTGTACATGCTTTTCAATTACTAGAGTAATTGAATACTAGATGCCTAGAAATTTCTTAGACAGATTGATGCCTACTAAAACATTTTTTTTCGTCTTTGGGCACAAGTGTCTCCGCACCACACTAGATGTGAGACAGTGCTCTTCAGGAGTGGGAGCGACAAACTTAAATTCTCCCAATTGTGTCATTATACAGATCCAAACTCCCAACCTTTGTTTGGAAGCTCCCAATTTTTAAATGATTCAACTAAAACAAATAGGTTTAACTCTGGTTCAACCAGGACTCACCCAAAGCTCACTCAAACTGATCTCCACCTACTACAACCCTCAATTGACCAATCTATCCCCAATTTGAACCCAATTGAATTTGAATACCACAAAATCAGCCCTAACATTCACCGGTTCATTATAGATATTGCTAATTTCCCCAATTAACTCTTTAACCTACTAATTTTCTCTAATTAAATTCCAATGCATAACAATTAGTCATTGGAATTCAGAAGGATTTTAAAATATCAAATTTTCTCTAAGATCTCACTGTTATTGTTTCTTTTTCTTTCACTCATTCTTTTTATTCTAAACCTCTATGTTGACACTCAAGTGCCATCTCCTCCTTTTATTCAATTTTTGGATGTCAATAACTAATCTGAGCTTTATTGACTCAAGACTAATATGAATAAAACATTATTTTAAGTATAATATGATACAAGACATAATACTTATCTATATTGTCAAGCATGTCAAGAGCACTGATATGGCCAAATGCTCATAGAATTGTAATAAGTTACATAAAGGGCAGCTCGATGTACAAAGCTCTCGCCGATGCGGGATCCCAGACAAGGATTAGACCACATTGGGTCTGCTACCTTGCATTTTGCAAGAGGATTTTCCTCGACTCGAATCTGTGACCTCAAGGTCATATGACAACAACTTCACCATTGCGCTAAGGCTCCCCTTCAAACTATTTGAAACACTTAATTGTTTAAACACAATTTTGAGATTTAGTTTTTCAGCCATGTTACTGTGATTTTATATTTCTTATTAGATGTTTGCTTGCAGGGCCTTTGAGCACATAGTTCTTGTACATTACAGAGAGGTTGTCGAGGTATGTTACTTCAGTATTGTACATGGATGGTGCTCTTTAAATGCTGATTAAGTTTCGATAATCAAGTATGTTACTTCAGGATTTTACATGGATGGTGCTCTTTAAATGCTGATTAAGTCTCGATAATCAAATCACTCCATGCTAGAGTAGAGTGAAATGAGAAGGAAGGATTCATGTTAATCATCTGAAGGGAAATATGAATTATGGAATAATGGAATAATTTAGTTAAAGCATATGCTATCCTTATAGTCCCTTTCTAAAAATCTATCTTTATCATGTTTAAGTTTTATAGATTAGACTAACACGTATTAGTGCTGATTCCTTCATATGGATAAGTTTTAGTTGGTCATGCTCTTCAATTAAGTTCTTCAACTTCATTTCTGCACTTCTTATAATTATATGAATGGCTTTTCCATGTGAATGGAACCTTTTGTGATTTGTTAAAGTTGCTCTTCAAAATTCAGTTCTGATTTGAGAATTCACTTCTTGTTCTTCAAAGGGGAGGGAGGACAAAAAGGGTGGGATTGCCTGCAGTAGTTGGTGGCTTCATAGTAAAATGGAAGAAATATATTACTTTTATCCTGCTTATGATAAAGTTATGTAGGATTTAAATGCAAGATCAGTTTGATCATTTTGTTTTAG
The DNA here is from genome assembly GCA_024364735.1 of Boesenbergia rotunda. Classification (NCBI taxonomy): domain Eukaryota; kingdom Viridiplantae; phylum Streptophyta; class Magnoliopsida; order Zingiberales; family Zingiberaceae; genus Boesenbergia; species Boesenbergia rotunda. The sequence goes on from JAGFNQ010004634.1 coordinate 134,405, forward strand.
TTGGATGGACTAAAAGTTCTTTTCCTTTTAACACAGAAGATTGTTGGTCCACGAGTATATTTTGCTCAGAAAACCAACATATGAAATTGTAGATGTGCATTATCTAGAAAACAACTTTGACTCTCAGAGTATAGAGCCAACAAATCTGAAGTGATTCTGAAGTTACTGAATTACAGAGGTTGCGAGTTGTCTCTTCATTGAGATCCTATAAAAACATTGTTTACTTATTTATTCCTTTTATACCTGAACTTTGTGTGTTTAAAAATGAGTCTTTATTGACCCTTAATGCTTTTGTGCTTGCTCTCTGGTTCGTACTTCTGCGAGAAATTAAGTTACCATAGTAATTGGTTTGATACTTGTTTATGGTTCTACAATGCAGGGAAGATGCATGCCTGAATCAATCTTAAGTCGTTCCAATGATTCTTGTCCAACTCTCAGATACAGTGACAACATCTGTGATAGTCAAGAAAATTTCTCTTCTCATGCCACTGGATTCAATGATACTGGTCAAAATTCAAACAGTCCTGGATCGGCAGAAGAAGTCAGTTCTCAATTAGTTGGAAGGCATTCCAAGATGTCCCATTTATACAAAGTGGACCGATCAGAATCATCCAACATATTATCACTATCAGAATTCAATCAAGCACTAAGGAAGCTTGAACAGCAATTAAGTTTAGGCAGTGACGATGATGGTTTAGCCTTTACCATGGAAACATCTGTCCCGTTCAATCAAGTGGAGGATCCTAAGCATCCTCCAAAAATTTCAAATAGCCATCCTGAAGATAGAGCACAACCCAATGATATATCGATTAGTTCAGGTATTTTTTTGCTCCATTAAGTTGTATATGAATTAGACTTATTCCGCATAAATTCTGATGTAACACATGGTCCATAGTAATTGATACTGATGTCCATTAGTATTTTGACATTTTCACTTTTGAACCAGTTTTTATATGTTTGGCATTCCTATATCTTTTCTTTTACAGAAACAATAAGGTATTGTCCTACCTTAACTACAAAGACTAGACCTATTAACGCCAAACAGAATAGTGATTATCTTGCGGGCTATTGAATCCGTTAATCTGTGCATGAATACCAGAAAAATCTTCTAGAACCTATTAATTCGAAGAAGAATACCAGGAAATAGAGAAATAAACTGCACTGCCAAAAATATTATTAATAAAAATTTCTCCTTTTACATCAACCCTAACTTGTGTTTAAATAACCTAAGAAATAAGAAACAGTCGCAGTAGAAAAATCGCAAAAAAAAAAAAGTAAAAGAAAAACTCATCCTAAAAAGAGATAAAGTCTAAATAAATTTTTAGAAAAGAAAACTAATCCTAAAAATTTTAAACTTATTAAAAATCCTAAAAATTCAAAAGATAAAAATTACCAAAAATATCTAAAATACCAAAAAAAACTTAAAAATTATATAAAAAAGACTAATTTACTAAATTAATACCGAAGATCCATAGAATGCTCTTGCATTAGGCGCCCTGGGTTGAAAAGACTCGTCCTCAAGTTTTGCGTAGTGTCAGGTGGTAGCCCTGGAGGAAGATCATCTGATACCAAATCGGCAAAATCTACTATTAGATGGTTATCACCATAAAGTACCTCGTCACTTCATCATCAAATATTGGTTCACCAAGTGTCTCGATCTTGTTTTCTATTGTAATGCTAGGCTGCAGACTGTCCATATTCCAATCAATGTTGCTTGACAAATATTTTCCTTATGTTGCTCAACATCTTCATCTTTTATATTGTCATTATCATAAGTAGGATCTCCGATTATTTCGATCTTGTCATCCATATCTTTCTCAAGAAAAAGCTTATCCAGATTAAAATAAAAGAACTTACGACCATTAAGATCACGAGCACTATGATCACAGTATGAGACTTCCTCAGTCGGAACCTGTCTGCCACGACCTTGACCACGTACCTCACGATCTTCAAGATCTTGCACCATTAGATGCTGGGATAACTGTCTCTATAGATCTTCAAGTATCTACTCTTGAGTGTTATAATCACGGTGTGAGGCTTCCTTAGTCGGAACCTGCCTGTCACAACCATGATCACGACTACGACGATCCTCCATTGGATCTTAATGAGCTCTAATACCAATTTATGCCAGGCAGAATAGCGATTATCCTGCGAGCTATTGAATCCGTTGATCCGCGCACGAATACCGGAAACAATCTTCTAGAACCTGTTAATTCGAAGAAGAATACTAGAAAATAGGGAAATAAATTGCACTGTCGAAAATATTATTCATATAAAACTTATCCTTTTACATCTACCCTAACTTATGTTTAAATAACCAAAGAAATAAGAAAAAATCGCAATAGAAAAGTCACAATAGAAAAAAAAAAGTAAAAGAAAAACTCATCCTAGATAAAGTCTAAATAAATTTTTAGAAAAGAAAACTAATCCTAAAAATTTTAAACAAATTAAAAATCCTAAAAGTGCAAAAGATAAAAATTACCAAAAATATCTAAAATACCAAAAAAACTTAAAAATTATAAAAAAGACTAATTTACCAAATTAATAACGAAGATTCATAAAATGCTCCTGCATCACCTACCTTGACATTATCAACATCTGTCTCAATAACACTAACAAATTCATTGAGACAAATTAGCTAAATAATAAATAGGTACGAAAAAATGTTTGGTTAAATTTCAAAAGAACAAGTTGATACATTTTTACATTTTAGAAATTGAAAATTTTGAACAAAAGAGTATTTGATAATTTTTTTTCTAAAGCCAGAATATAGATTAGCGAAGTAGCAAATTTGATTTGTTGATCATTCTTAATGTTTGGACATATCTCAATTGTATTGGCATGCCTGAGAATTGATGGAAGAAGAAAATTACTGGTAACATGAACTGACACAAGAAGTGATACATAAACCAAGATCGCCACACCAGCCTTTGCGCAAGTCTTTTTGTTGACCTTTCTTCATCACTACCACTGGCACATTATTAGGTTCAATTTGTTCCTAACAGAAAGTTCGACCCATTAGTTGGTGATGTCTTTTCTTTTTGCTTTTCGACCCATTAGTTGGTGATGTCTTTTCTTTTCGCTTTTCGACCCATTAGTTGGTGATGTCTTTTCTTTTCGCTCCAACTACAGATGGTTTGGAGTGGCTTCATTCTCCTTTTCTGCAATCCTATGTCAAACTCAGAGCCATTAATAGCACTACCACTGGCACATTAATAGCAAATCTGCACCATTAATGTCAAATTATTGTGCAATTAATGTCAAATATTCTGCCTATCAATTTTCTTGACATCCTATATCTCCAAAGCAGATGACGACAGAGCCATCTACAATCTGCCGACACAAGGAACAGCAAATGCTTTTTCAGTTGGAAACGGTGAGTTTTGTTCTTTCTTTTCGGATTCATGGTTTGACCAGGACCAGTTTGAAGCTCCTGTTCAAACAGAATCAAGTTTGGCATTAGCACAAGGAATTCTGTTTAAAATACATGAAATATCTCCTGAATGGGGTTTGACCACAGACAGTACAAAGGTAGAATCAATCTCGTCTAAACTTTTTCTTATACGATTCTTACATTATCAATATTTCCTATTGAAATGGATTTTATTACTTATGTTCTTTCCCCTACTTGATGACAATGACATGAGCTAGTAATTGATTGTCTCAATTTTTGCAGTCGCTAATCACAACTCTCTTTAAATTTGGTCCATACAAGCTTTTAATATCTTGGTTTTTTCCCCTTTGTTCCTTTGCTATATTTCCAAGTACTAGAAACGTGGATAAATCCATCTTAGATTAACCAAAAATCAACAATGTGACACTTTTGAACTAAAGTGTGTCCATAAATTTTAGGTTTTACATTGACAATGAAGTTTGACATCCTGCCTTAGAATGCAGACATGCGGAGACAAAAGTTGGTGATATACAACATACAAATTAATTAGGAAATACAATATTCCTTGTATTACTTTTGCTTTGTATACAAGTCATATAATTTTCAACTATGTACTCCTAATATAGCTTATTAGATGCTTTAAAACAAGGATGTACTGTATTAGTATAAGATCCAGCGAAGTGCAAATCCAACAAGTGTTGATATTAGACATGGTATGATACAATAACAGTAAAGCTTGCTGCTGATTTATTGCCTTAATTAGATGCACATAGATCAAATATAGGTGATGCAACCAACATTTTATTGCGACAACTACATAGGTGTGACTTAGAGGTTAGGAATTCGAGTCTCAGAAATAGCCTCTTGCAAAGCAGAGTAAAGCTACATACAATATACGTATAATAGATTCTTCCCCGGAACTCTGCATTGGCGGGAGCACCGAGCTGTCCCCCTTTAACTACAGGGGCAATATTCTAAAGGTAAAGTAACATGAATAATTCAAAGGTTGATTTGAATATGTAAGGGAGTTCTGTCGAAGGCTACCATGTTAATAAATTTTAAGGCAAAGGAACTGTGAACTAACCATTGATTGTATCGTTGGCCGTCAACATGCATCAGTTTGTTTTTGTATGTCTTAGATGATAAAAATTTATCAAATGACATAAAAATTCAGGTACTTGGTTTATCATTTTGAGCTTTAAAATAATTTGTCTTGGATTGAATTTTGAAGAAATTTACATATTTTAGTCGACAATATAGTAGACTAATTTGGAATCTTACATTTGGCCACATCCTTTTGTATTTATGCTAATAGCTGATCTTTATCATGTTGTTATTTGAATTCTTTTTTTTTTTTTAAATATTGTGTTGGAAGATAAATTAGCTCAGGACCAAATGCCAATATCTAATTTGTTATTAAATTGTTATGACCTTTATTTTTTTTCCTTTTTGTTAATGCAAATCCCAACATTTAGTAAAGTTCAACTTACCATATTTCCATTCCATATTCATTTACATCATTGACATAAGCACCACAACTATTTGGAATCATGGCATGAAAATTATCCTCCTATGTAATTCCAATCAATTATTTGTTTGTATCATCTCAATCTATTTTCTCCACTATGTTGAAAATACAACTAATTGCTCTTGAATATTTAGAATCAGATCAATTTCCGAAATGCCCTTTTGGATCTTCCTCAATGTCTTGGCTATTCATAGAATGTGAGATGCAACTTCTGGGAAAAATCGATGAATTTCTTGGGAATCCTACAAGATCAAATTATTCTGCTTTCTCTAACAAATGGTCAAAACTTCATCTGGGTTCTAATCCTATTGAGAGGTCCACTAGAGAATATAATTTTTTTAAAGAAAAAACAAGATGTTTCTTTTGTCCCTTATAGGCGAGCGAAAAATAAGAAAATGGTTGATACATGATATATTCAAGATAATTACATATTTACAAAATACCACATTATTTTTTTAGAAAAATAAAGTAACTTCATTTATTCATCTACGCATTCTCATCCTTGCTGCATTACCTTTTTGCATATTTATTACTTCCTACCAACTCCATACTTTGATCCATAATGTATGACGGATCATACTACAATCATAACAAATTTTCTTTATAGTCTAAGCACACACAAAGATCATATAAGACTCTAGATGTTTGGCTCTATTTCAACCATCCATTCATCATCCTATTAATCATATCTTCATTAACATCTACTTCTTATGGAATAATAAATCCAAGATATTTAAAACTCCTTGTAGAAATTCATCTTCATTCGTCTTAATTATTCCATCGTTCTTTTTCTCACTAAATCAACATTTCACATATTTAGTTTTAGTTCCAGTCAACTCAAAGCCTTTAATTTTATATGTTTATCTCTACAAATCAAGCTTCGAATTTAATCTAATTATGTTCTTATAATTAACACAATATTGTTAAAAATAACATATACCAAGGAACTTATCTTGGATACGAATTTCGAGTATATCTAATACTTACATAAAAAAAAGATAGAAACTTAGAATTGAACTTCAATACAAATCGATAATATAGGAAAATCATTTGTCATGTTCTAACACTAGTAGCTAGGTTATTATATCTCTGTTTTATGACATCAATATAATTTTTAGCTATTTCTTTCTTCTCTAAACCGTACCACAATAGTTATATAGGGATTGTATTGTAAGATGTTTTTAAGTCAATAAAAATCGTAGCAGATTTTTCTTATGTCTATCTGTTGATTGTCTTTTGTTTAAATAAATTGCCTCTATAATTGATCTTTGAGATGAAAACCAAACTGATTCCCAGAAAATGGTTTCTGAACTTGTGTTGGCCTTCTATTCTCAGTGGCTACCTATGGAATGGTTAATGATATGACACATTTAGGAGATAGACATTCCAACAATTTCTTACTATAGTGCCCCTTGACTGCTAGATTGAAAAGAAGTGAAAATTAAATGTGAAGAAATGGAAGATTGTGTATGACTCGTGAATGAGAAAATGTCTTTCTATTTTTCTTGATGCTTAAGGAATTTCTACCATTGGTGAAGACAAGTCATGTTTGGACAAGAGACCTCATCACATTTGGTTTCTTAGTACTAGAATTAATTCTAGTGTAGTGGACTTCACTTTTCAATCATTTCTTGAATTTCATGTACCTTATTCTTTCTGGGTTAAACAGAAGGCAGATAGCATACCATCTTTATATGTTTATATTTATGTATCAAAGATCAATTGCAGAACTAATTGAATTGTTAGAGTACATATAACTAGTATATGTTAAAACTGAAATTAAGATCACCAAAACACCTTATTTCAGGAACTTATCTATTTTTAAATTGTGAAACAAAATCCAACATTTTTACACATCACGTTTACAACTACTGTGATAGGCGCACTTTTATAAGCATATTATAACAAAAATCTAGCATTCATCTTAACATCAAATTTGTCTTATTTATTTTTGTCTCTAACAAAGTTACAACCATTGATTAAAATAGAAGATTATTAACTGTATATATTAGCTAATAGCTGTCAATTAACTAGTTGCCAATTACCTTAATTATAGTTTCCATAGATTCTTTCCTAAGTTAGATTCCTAGTTTTGTATATAAATATGTCTCACTCATCAATAAAGGAATGAATTCTTTTTATCTCAAATAACATGGTATCAGAACATTAGAAATTCGAAATTAGGGTTCTATCTCCATCGTAATCTTCATCAACTCGCCGCCCATCAGCCGCTGCATCTCGGTCAATCTTCCTCCTTCTTGGTATTTGCTAATTGTAGGGTCCGCAACTTCTGGTAGGGGTGTGCCTGTACGCGCTGATGCGTGGTATGTGTCTTGTTGGTTTGAAACTTCCTTCGATTTCTTCTCTTATTTGACTTCCTTTGGGATCAAGTCTTATAACTGAGAACAAGTCTTCCATTGTGATGGATGTGGTACCTGTGATTTCTATAAGCTAAATGGTTCAAACTATTTGGATTGGAGTAAGACTGCTCGTCTTTATCTATGAAGTATTGATAAAGATGGTTATTTGACTGATGAACTTCCTAGCATACATGGCTTAGAGAGGATGCTTGCGTGTTCATTTAGATTCGGAATTGTATCGATAGTGTGTTAATTTGTCTTGATCAATTACTGTGAATTTGTTAAAGAACTGATAGATTATTTAAAATTTTTGTTCTCTCGAAAAGAGAATCTCTCCTGCATGTATGAGGTTTGCAAAATCTTTTACTGTGTGAAAAATAAGATCAGTCGTTGATCAATTATTTTATGACATTCAAGAAGACATATAATATGTTACTGCCCTTTAGGCTTGATGTGTAGAGTTGTTTATTTGGGTTGTACCCGTCGGGTTGGCCGGCCCCACCAAACAATTTAAGCGGGTTGGGCTGGAATTTTATCAACCTAAGTCCGCAATGGGTTGACTCGTCATAAAGGTTCAACAATGACAATGAGAGTAGATGTCTATCATGAGCTTCCTCGTTAGCTTATCTCCTAACTTTTGAGTCTATTAAGTCACAAGTTCTCTCTGGTTGGTCTCCTCTTTACAAGATTATTTAGTCACATTCTCTATACGGAAAGTGTTGCACCCGTTTTGCTTAGTGGTGCTTTAGTAAGTCGCAATACTAATTATGTGTCTGGGAGATCAACTAGTCATAGTGGAAATAAAGGAGGTGGCTCATAGGACTTTGGAACTCTAACGCAGAATTCTTGTGGTATTATGTGAAACTACTGTCGTAAGCTAGTCCATACAAAGTTTGAGTGCAGAAAATTTTAGTACAAAAATTAGCAAAAATACTTGGCACATATTGCGTCCACTAAAGATGCCTCTGATAAATTGGTCTTTATCTCTACAGATGAATTTGTCAAGTTCTCACAATATGAGGAATCACTCAAGTCTTCATCTTCCTTTGTCACTGCTATTTTGTTTCAAGTAAACACAACACATGTCTTGTTTCCTCATCCTCCAAGTGGATCATTGATTCTAGTGTCATAGATCATATGACCGGTAATTCTATTTTCTTTTTTACTTTTCATTCAAAAGCTAACACTCTTACTGTTACTTTAACTGATGGGTCTACGTCGTGTGTTCATGAGTCTAACACTATCAATCATACCCCTTTGCTTTCTCTGTCCTCTGTCTTATATTTACCTAATTTATCCTTTAATTTGCAAACTCCGCCCATGACGACCAATCATGGCCGGTCCCAAGTCCAAATAAGGAGGAGGGTTACGTTAGGTTACCAACCAGCGTAAAAGGTATAGTGCTAAATATGCAAGAGTTCGCATTACAGGGTCATAACATATTGGTAAGGACCGCTACATCTCTATGAGAACTTGGGTGTAGTGTTAAATAGGCAAGAGTTCTCACACTATAGGTGGGATAAGAACAAACATTATAGAAAAACTAATAGTCTAAGGTTTGGAATATGGAACATAACAACCCTCATTGGTAAGGCAATGAAGGTAGTAGATACGATGATTAGGAGAAGAATTAGTATTTTTTGTATACAAAAGACAAAATGGGTAGGTGAGAAGGCAAAATGATAGAGAACTCGGGTTTTAAGTTATGGTACACACTAAAGAGTAAAACAAGAAATAGAGTAAGTATTTTTGTTGATAGTTCTTTAAAGATAAAGTTGTTAGAGTAGTTAGAAAGGATGATAGATTATAGCTCTCAAGATAGTAGTGGCGAAAGAAGTTGTAAACGTAATTAGCATATATACACCTCAAGTAGGATTAGATAAAGAAACTAAATCAAGATTTTGGAACAACTTAGATGAGGTATTACAAAATATTCCGCCATATGAAATGATTTTAATAGGAGATGATCTAAATGGACGAGTGAAAATTCAAGAATACGAGAGGGTACATAGGGTTATAGGTTTGGAACAAGAAATGAAGTAGAGAAAACTATATTGGATTTTGCGATAGCATATGATCTTATACTAGCTAATACATTTTTTAAGAAAAAAGAAGAATACTTTGTCACATTCAAAAGTGGGAATAGGGATAGGAAGAGGGATAGAAAGATTTGTAAAGATTGTAAGGTCATCCCTGGAGAAAGTTTAACTACCCAACATAGGTTAGTAGTGTTGGATATACGCCTTAATTATAGTATCAATAAAAAGAAGATATACACGACTCCTAGAATTAAGTGGTAGAAGTCAAATGATAGGAAACAAAACATATTTAAGGAGAAGGTAGTGTAGGTCCCGTGCAGACCGGCTAGAGGGGAGGGGGGGGGGGGGGGGGGGGGGGGTGAATGGCTCTGCAAGTTCAAATTATATCTTATGCAAACTCTTTAGTAAAGATGGATAGATTAGTTTAAAAAAAGTGAACATAAACACAACTTAAATTATGTAAAAGGCTAGCAGAGTTTACTTGGTTGCAACTAGGGTGGTTGCTAATCCAAAGTAGTTGAAAAGCGCACTAAAGATCTCTTTCGTGGAAGGCGGAGAAGCCTTTTACAAACTTTGACAGCTCAGAATAGAGTAGGAAAGATGAATACAATTGTTGTTGTATAATCTAGCTCGAAGGGGCTATTTATAGCTCGAAAACACAAGTTACCGTTGTACTAAAGTGGACTTGAGACTCCTCAGTTGTGATGTGAGGCGCCTCAGATGGATAGGCTTTTATCCACATAACTAACGGTAAGTTTTCGATAAGTGTTAATCTGAAGCACCTCAATTCCAACCTGAGGCGCTTCAGTTCTGACTTGAGGTGTTTCAGGTGCAAACTGAGGCACCTCCCAAGGCAACTGAGGCGCCTCAGTTGACCATCTGGTCAAAGTCAATAGTCACATTGACTTTTTTGCCTTTGGTCCGCTTGGGTGATTTTCGGCCAATCAGAATTAGACTTACCCCAACCTGACGCTAGCCTTTCGCCTCGAACGGGCTTCCTCCTCGGTTTCTCGTCCGTTGGATGTTGCGCAAACCCTTCTCGTCCACCGGTGTATTCTTTTGCAATCTTTGTGTCCCTCAGATGCACCGAGCCCGTCGACTTCCTTCTCGTGTCATCCTTCTCGTCTGCTGCGTCTTCCGCTCTACTTCCTATGCTCCTAAGCTCCTGCACACTTAGACACAGGGATCAAACTAACCAGGACCTAACTTAAAAAAAATGAAACTTTTGAAAGATTATCGAAATTTGAATACAAAAGAAGGGGAGAGAGACATTTATAGAATAACTAAAGTTAGAGAGAGGAAAACAAGAGATCTTAGCCAAATAAGATATATTAAAGATGAATGCAATAGGGTACTAGTAAATGATAGAGAAATAAAAGAGCAGTGCAAGATATATTTTCATCAACTTTTTAATAAGATTTAGGTGACCAACTTAACTTTGGTAATTTAAGTAAGTCAGATGAGTATAGAATTTAAATTTTTATTGTAGAATTTAAATTTCAGAAGTAGAACAAGCTTTGAAAGGAATACAAAATGGAAAAACCGTTATACCAGATGATATACCAATAGAAGTATGGAAGTGTTTAGGGAAATAAGGTATTGAATGGCTTATAAAATTATTTAATATGATATTGAAAATGAAAAAAATGCCAATGGAGGGTAAGTACTTTAGTTCCTTTATATAAGAACAAAGGACACATACAAAATTATGCAAACTATAGGGATATTAAATTAATGAGTAATACCATGAAACGTTGGGAAAGAGTAATAGAAAAAAGATTAAAGAAGGAGACCACGGTGACTAAAAATTAATTTGGGTTCATGCCTAGAAGGTCAACATAGAAGTTATACATCTTAAAAGTATCGGGAGCAAAAGCAAGATCTACACATAAAATTCATTGACTTAGAAAAAACTTATAATAAGGTCCTCTTAAGAGAAATTATACAAAGAATTCTAGAAAAGAGAGGTGTTAGCATAGCATATATTGAACTAATTAAGGATATGTATGAAGATGTAACGACCAGAGTAAAAGACTTCAAGCGGATTAACTGAAGCATTTCCAATAAGGATAGGGTTACATCAAGGATCAGTTCTAAGTCTCTATTTTTTACACTAATCATGGACGAACTCATTAGACACATTCAAGATACAATACCATGGTGTATGTTATTTGATATTGTTTTGATATATGAGACATGTGAAGGAGTAAATGCTAAACTAGAATCTTGGCGAGAAATACTAGAAGTAAAAGGTTTTAGGCTTAGTAAAGATATAATATATGAAATTTAAGTTTAACAATATTTGACGTCATGAGACAATTGTTAAGATAGGAAATGATAAATTGTCTGGAACTAAGAGTTTTAAGTATTTAGAATTATTTTTGCAAAATAATAGAGGAATTGAGAGAGATGTCTTACATAGAATACAAACCAGATGGTTGAAATGAAGGTTAACATCGGGTGTTTTATGTGATTATAAAGTTGCTTTAAATTTAAAGAGAAGTTCTACAAAACGACAATTAGACATGCTATGTTATATTGTACTGAATATGAAAGTTGTAGAGATGAGGATGTTAAGGTAGATGTGTGGACATACGAGGATAGACAGAATTAGAAATGAGAGCATTAGAGAGAAAGTTGGAATTGAATCTATTGATGAAAAATTTTGAGAGACACATATAAGATAGTATGTGTTGAGGCAATCGGCCCAAGAATGATCGAGAAGATCATGGTTTTGATGTGTGTGTGCCAATATGTTTAAGGTTAGGGTGTTGTGTTGTATTGGATATGTGTGATTGAGTTTGCAGGACTTGGAGAATCACACATAAAGAACATATCTGAGGGACGAGAGTCGAGGGAGGAGGACTCCAAGGGCAAGCTGGGAAGTGAACTTCAAAGGGCACACGTGAAGGGTGGCATGGAGGCAAGCCAAGGGAAGGCTTGTGTGCGCATCCGAGGGACGATAGCCGGTGGAAGAAGACTTCAAGGGACAAACCAAGGGAGTATATCTGAAGGCACACGTGAAGGAGAGTGTTCGGAGTGAGAGTGAGTGAGTGTAGTAGCTGGGCAGTCGATTGCTAGAAAGGCAGTTGACTGTCAAAACTCACAGAATGTTTCGGGCTTTAGACCAGTCGACTGCTCCTGGAGCAGTCGACTGGTAACCCCGAAAACTAGCCGTTGGCTAACATTTAAGGCTAGACCAATCGACTGCCAAAGGGGCAGTCGACTGGTGTCAGGATGAACAACTTGTGGAGTTGTTCTTTACTCTTATTTAAAGGGGACTTTTGGGCACGAGGAAGATACGGTTTTCCACTGTACTAAAGTGTTGCTAGTGCCCCAATTGATCAGTTCTTCCTCTAGCTTCCATTTCAATCTTGTAAAGAGGAAGAAGACAACCTTGTAAAGGTTTTCTCCACCTTGAAGGAGACTTTTCATGGTGAAGGTGGAGTACTCGTGTGGATCCTTGGATTAGTCATCCTTCGGGGTGGATACCAAGTAAAATCTTCTTGTTAGCATTGAATCTTTTGTTTTCCATTATATTTTGTATTGTGCTAACCATCTTGTAGTGAAAAATCGAAAAGTGTTATTCACCCCCCCCTCTAGCCGAGTCATCGATCCTAACAAGTGGTATCAGAGCGCAAGGACGCCTTCAACGGACTAACCGCCAAGAAAAGCAAATCATTGAAATGGCCGGCTCGCACATTCAACCGCCAAAATTCGAGGGAGAATTTTCATGGTGGAAGAAGAGAATGGAGGTATTTTTCAATACCGACTTTGATATTATGCTAATCATGGAAAACGGTTTTGAGGTGCCTAGGGATCAAGAAAACAAGCTTCTTGAGAAGGTAAGGTGGAGCAAGAAGCAAAAAGATGATCACTTAGCAAATTCAAAAGCCTTGCATCATCTACTTAGTGTGCTTCCTCAACAAGAAGTGACAAGGATTGGAAACTACTCAAGTGCCAAGGATTTATGGGAAAAGCTAGTGGAACTTCATGAAGGCACCTCGGAGGCGAAAATGACAAAAAGAGATCTTCTTCGGTCCCAACTCAATAATATCAAGCTTGATAAAGGGGAGAAGGTAACAAGTTTACATGCTAGATTTAAGGAAATACTTAATGGGCTAACAAGTGTAGAGGAACAATTATCCAACCGAGATATTTTGATGAAAGCCATCAATGTCTTCCCAAGAACATCAACTTGGAGCTCAATGGTGGACTCATACTACATTTCCAAGGATCTAGAGAAAACATCTCTAGAAGAATTTTTCTCAACCATGGAGCTTCATGAGACTCGAGTTGGAGGAACAATCGAAGAGGTATACTACAAGCCAAAGAGTATAACTCTTATGGCAAACAAGGGAAAAGGCAAGAAGAAGGAGGTCTTATCATCCGATTTGGAGGAATCTAGTGCTTCCATGGGTAGTGATGCGGAAGCCTACATGGTAAGAAAGGTAAGAAAAGCATTTAAACAATTTTCTACTAACAAGTCTCATGGTAGGAAAGAATCAAGGAGCAAAAATAAATCAAGAAAGATTATTTGCTACAATCGCCAAGGAGAATGACACATGAGAGATGAGTGTCCTCTCTTGAAAAAGAAGGACGGAAAGAAGAAAGAAGGAAAGAAGAAATCAAAAGAGAAGGAGAAGAAGGTGCAACACTTGAAAGTTACATGGGATGAATCATCCTCATTGGAGGAGGAGGAACATCATGTATCCCATTTTGCACTAATGGGAATTGATGGCATTGCCTCCACGGCATCCAAATTTGAAGAGGAGAAGAGCTCAAGTGAAGATGAAGGGGGCTCAAGTGAAGGGGGAGGTTCCACTTCGGAATCGGATTTCTCGGTAAGTGAGGTATACAACTTACCCACTTCTACTCTTATAAAAATAATTTCTAGTACTAGTGATGATTTGGTTGATGCTAAAAAGAAAATTAAGTGCTTAAAAAAGGAGAATTGCATGTTAAAGGAGAGATTAGTATCCATGGAAATTAAGGATAATGAGCATGCTTCTTCTTCTATCTCAAATGACTCATGTTTAGAAGAAGAAAATAAGGATTTAAGGGAAAAGGTAGATAGTCTTACCAAAGCACTTAGGAAGTTTGAAGTTGGCTCAAAGACATTAGATATGATCATTGGCTCAAAGAGCAAACTTTAAGAAAGAGGGATTAGGTTTTGGGAAGTCTAGCAATGGGAAAACCTATCATTGCCTAATTGCTAGAGGACAAGCAAAGACTAAGACCCTAAGTAAGAAATGGATCTCCAAGGAGTACTTGGTTAACCCAATTAGGAAACATTACTATTGGGTACCAAAGTCAATCCTCAAGGGTTAGAGGATTTGGGATAAGTCAACCATGGTATTAGAATTTCAAATTTTTGGAATTTGGTTGACTTGAGACATTAAAAGGGAGTTTGTAGCCCATAATAGAAATTCATGATGAATTGGGCAAAATAAGGCTTACCTTGAAAATCTCATATTACTTTGCTTTATGATTGTATTTATACATATGAGATGTTAGGATGATACAAATGATTCACTTGTGCTTGTGGCATAGTGTTGGGTCATTAGAAGTATTAAATTATGAAAAATAGACCAACCATGAGGAAAGTAAATGTTTAATTAATGGACATTTTGCCCAAAGATCATGGTTGGACATTTTAAACATTTGAAAACCATTTTATGTTTTATATGTTTTGTCATAAGCTTGGAACATGTATGAGTTCATAATTAGATTGAAAACTTGATACAAAGTTAGTGTTTTTCAAGAAATTTGAACTTTAGTAAAAAATCAAGCATGTTTGAAATTTTTCATGAATTGATATTTTTCCCTGATAAAGTATCTCATATGAGACATGCTTGCAAATTTTTATAATTTTTGGAATTTTCTGGAATTATTGGGGAGTTTATGAAATTCGACTCAGAAACTGAAATTTCAGACTGAAAGAGTATCAGTCGACTGCCCCTTGGGCCAGTCGACTGATACGGCTGAATTCAGTTTCTGACATTTCTTTTCAGAAATGAGGATTCCCTTATTTGATGCCATGGGTGAGTATTGTTTAGGGCAATCGTTTTGATGGTGTCAAAGGGGGAGAATAGGTGGTTTAAGTTAGATGTTTGGCTTAAATTTTGATTTAATCTTGGATTATAATGAAAATTTTAAAATGGGAAGAAGGCATAGATTAAGGGGGAGGTTACCTCTTAGATTTTGCTATGTTTTAATTGTTGTTGTTTATTGTTAAGTTAGGTTTGTAACTTAACTTTCGGTTTATGATAACAATTGAAAATGGGAGAAGACATAGATTAAGGGGGAGACTCCTCTTGGTTTTACTATGTCTTGTTTTTCAATTGCTATTTACTGTTGTTGACTGGTATTTTCTCCCTAACTTAAGCATATTGCCACACATCAAAAAGGGGGAGATTATTGAGGCAATCGACCCAAGAATGATCGGGAAGATCATGGTTTTGATGTGTGTGTGTCAATATGTTTAAGCTTAGGGTGTTGTGTTGTATTTGATATGTGTGATTGGGTTTGCAGGACTTGGAGAATCACACATAAAGAACATACTAGAGCCGAGGGAGGAGGACTCCAAGGGCAATCTGGGAAGTGAACTTCACAGGGCACACGTGAAGGGTGACATGGAGGCAAGCCAAGGGAAGACTTGTGTGCGCATCCGAGGGACGATAGCCGGTGGAAGAAGACTTCAAGGGGCAAGCCAAGGGAGTATACCTGAAGGCACACGTGAAGGAGAGTGTTCGGAGTGAGAGTGAGTGAGTGTAGTAGCTAGGCAGTCGACTGCTAGAAAGGCAGTCGACTGCCAAAACTCACAGAATGTTTCGGGCTTTAGACCAGTCGACTACTCCTGGAGCAGTCGACTGGTAACCCCGAAAATTAGCCGTTGGCTAGCATTTAAGGCTAGACCAGTCGACTAGTGTCGGGCTGAACAACTTGTGGAGTTGTTCTTTACTCTTATTTAAAGGGGACTTTTGGGCACGAGGAAGATACCGTTTTCCATTGTACCAAAGTGCTGCTAGTGCCCCAATTGATCAGTTCTTCCTCTAGCTGTCATTTCAATCTTGTAAAGAGGAAGAAGACAACCTTGTAAAGCTTTTCTCCACCTTGAAGGAGACTTTTCATAGTGAAGGTGGAGTACTCGTGTGGATCCTTGGATTAGTCATCCTTCGGGGTGGATACCAAATAAAATCTTTTTGTTGGCATTGAATCTCTTGTTTTCCATTATATTTTATATTGTGCTAACCATCTTGTAGAGAAAAACCGAAAAGTGCTATTCACCCCCCCCCCCTCTAGCCAAGCCATCGATCCTAACAGTATGGACATGTACTTAGACAATAAATATCCCAGTTAGGCGATTGAAACTATGACAAATACGCACATCAAACAAGGGAGAGGAAGGCCAAAAAAGACTTGGTTAGCAACAATAAAACAAGATAAAATTTATTTAAATATAGATGATGATATAATAGGGACGGAACCCAATGGCGGAGAAGGATCCATATAGCCAACCCTACCTAGTGGGATAAGGCTTGCTGGTTGTTGTTGTATCTTTTAATTTGCTCTCTGTCAATCAACTAACTCGTAATCTAAACTATTACATCTCATTTTTTCCTGATCATTCTTTATTTTAGGATCTTATGACGAAAAAGATTATTGGTAAAGGACACGAGTGTTGACGCCTCTATACTCTTGACATATCGCTCCCAAATTCTTTTGCTTGCTCGAGTGTCACTTCTCCTTTTGAGGCTCGTTGTAGGTTGGGTCATCCATCTCTCTCTTTGCTCAAGAAGCTTTATCCATAATATAGTAAGGTATCTTCATTAGATTATGAGTCATAGTTCGGGTAAATAAATGTGCTACTATTCCTTTTGAATTAGTTCATTTTGATATTTAGAGTTCTTGTCATATTTTGTCTAAACCTAGATTTAGGTATTTTGCTTTTGTGGATGATTATCTTGGTTATATTTAACGAAAAATTATGAGTTATTTTCTCTATTTTGTGCATTTTGCTCAGTTCAATGTGTTCGTATATACTTTGCGAAGTGATATGCTAAAGAATATAAGTCCAATTTATTCCAATCTTATATGGGCCAGAATGACATGTTTCATGAAACCTCTTGTGTTGATATTCCATCCCAAAATGGTGTTGCAGAACGGAAAAACAGACATCTTCTTGAAATTGTACGGGCCTTTTTATTTCAAATGAATGATCCCAAACCTTTTTGGGTTGAAGCAATTTCTACAACATGTTTTCTTATTAACCGCATGTCACATCTATTCTTCATGGTGAGATCCTTTACAATCCTTTTACCAATCAGTCATTGTTTCCTGTTAATCCTGGGATATTTGATAGTACTTATTTTATTCGGGATGTACGTCTACATGTCATTAAATTAGATCCCAAGTCCATGGTTTGAAGTGTCGAACCGTGCCGCCCGAAATCATCGGAACTTACCGTTCCAGTTAGGGAGCGAAACCGGTACAACAAGCGGAAGCTTCGCACAGCGCTTCCAGCGCCGACACAACAATCGTCGCACGACGCTTCCGTTGGCGCAGGAAGCGCCACACGTCCCTTCCGCCGGCGCAGGAAGCCTCGCTCGAGGCCTCCGTCGGCGCCGGAAGCCTCGCGCGAGGTCCCCGTCGCCGCACCCATTTTTTTTTAAAATAATTAATTAATTGATGCAATTCCCACTTTAAATACAAAGTAAATAAGAAAAATAATAAAATTATTTATTTAAATCTAATATTTCCCTAAATAAATATTATCACAATAAAATATATAAAATTATATTTAAAATTAAAAAAATTAAATAAGTTTTATTAATTAATTTTCTGAATTTTTAAAATATTTTTTAAAAATTCTAAAAAAAATTTTAAAAATCTAAAAAAAATTTAAAAAATCTAAAAAAAATTGTAACAATTCAATTTTATATTTTGATGATTTTTATTATTTTTTAATTTTACTGTTTTAGTAATTAATTAATATTCTAATTTTTTTTATCATTATATATATATTATTTAAATTAATAATTAATTAATTTATATAATTATTATATATAAAGTAGTATTTTAGTTAATTTGTATACTTATTAGTTATTATAGCATATTATAATGTTTCAATTTTAATTCGAATTATTAATAGATCAATTTTATTTTAAAAAAATTATTTAATTATTTTTTTCTAACAATATTAAGTTTTCAATAATTGAGAAGTTATATAAAATCAATATACAACTTATTTTTAAATTATACATAATAAATATATTTATCTAATAATTAATATATTTAAATAAAAAATAACGAAACCATACCGGCACGGCACGATACGATACCGAAACCATATCGTTCCGGTCTGGGACCGAAACCTCGGCACGGGTCGAGATTTTAAACCTTGCCAAGTCTTTGAAGTATATCTTTCTTGGTTTCAAGAAAGGTTATAGATGTTATTGTCCCAGTATTAACAAATATTTTGTCTCAATTTATCTTACCTTTATGGAAGACACACCTTATCCTAACCTATTCTGACTTGTCAAAAGGAGTATGATGTGTTGGTGTATTCTATCACATCCCCGCACCCATCTCAAACCCGCTTTTGTTAAGCCTCCTATTATTCAAGTCTACTCTAGGCGTCAATCCCTTGATTCATGTCCTACACCAACTCCTTCGTCATTAGATCTAGTCCCAAGCATTGATCTTCCTATTGCGTTATGCAAAGGTAAACGTCAGTATACTTATCCTACTTCTTTTGTTTCTTATAACAGCTTGTCGTCTTCCTCTTATTCTTTTATTGCTTCACTTGACTCTTATCTCTATTTCTAATACTAGCCGTGAGGTCATATCTCATCCTAGTTAGAAAGATGCAAATAAAGGAGATGAATGCTTTAGATGACAATGTCACTTGGGACTTGGTCGATCTACCTTCAAGGAACGGGCTATAGGATGCAAATGGATATTCACAGTTAAAGTAAATTCCGATGGGCCAATTGCCAGATTAAAAGTCCGTCTTGTCGCTAAGGACTATGCTCAGACTTATGGTGTGGACTATTTTGACATTTTTTCTCTTGTTGCAAAATTGGCATTTATTCGATTGTTTATTTCAATGGTCGCTACTCACCATTGACCTTTACATCAACTTGATATCAAGATGTTTTTCTTCGTAGTGATCTTCCGGTGAAGGTGTACATGGAGCAATCTCCTGGTTTTGTTGCTTAAGGGGAGTTAAGGCGAGTTTGTCGTCTTCGAAAATCTTTGTATGGTTTGAAACAAAGTCCTCATGCTTGGTTTGGAAAATTTAGTAAGGTTGTTGGAAAATTTGGTATGATGAAAAGTAAGTCTAACTATTCTATGTTCTACAAGCAGTCAAGAGCTAGTATCATTATATTAGTTGTATATGTGGATGATGTTGTTATCACTGGAAGTGCTACTACCAGAATCTCATCTCTTAAATCTTTTATTCATATTCAGTTTCACACGAAGGACTTGGGATGCTAAAGTATTTCTCGGGTATTAAGTTACAAGGAGTAAAAAAGATATATTTCTATCTCAGAGAAAATATGTCCTTGGCTTATTAATTGAGATAGTAAAATTGGGGGCAAAGCCTTGTAGTGCTCCAATGACTCAGAACGTGCACCTCACAGGAGATGGAAAACTATTTGAGCATCTTGAGAGATATCGAAGATTGGTTGGGAAGTTGAATTATTTTACATGACTCGTCTAAATATTGCATATTCGATTAGTGTTATCAGTTAGTTTATATCATATCATTGGGCAACATTAGAGCAAATTTCGTGTTATTTTAAAGGAGCACTCGAACGACATATCTTATATGCAAATCATAAGCACACTCATATTGAATATTTTTTAGATACAAATTGGGCAGGTTCCAAAATGGATAGAAGATCTATTTCAGGTTATTGTGTCTTTGTTGGAAGAAATTGACTCTCATGGACTCTTCCATGAGGATATATCAACTCTTGACTATGTGTAAGCTAATGTGGATATATCAACTCTTAACTGAAGCATGACTTAAAATTTTAGTACCAACAAAATTGTGGTGTGATAACCAAGTTGCTCTTCATATTACATTGAATCTTGTGTTTCATAAGCGAACTAAGCACATTGAAATTGATTGTCATTTTGTTCATGAAAAAATTCAACAAAACTTGATTTCTACAGGATATGCGGAGATTGGAGAATAACTAGGGGACATCTTCATAAAAGCTTTAAATAGGGTTCAAGTTGATTATCTTTGTAATAAGTTGGGATGATTAATATCTATACTCCAACTTGAGGGGGAGTATTAGCTGTATATATCTGTATATATTAGATAATATAGTTGTCAATTAGCTTGTTGTCAATTACCTTAATTATAGTTTTCTAAAATAGATTCTTTCCTAAGATAGATTCCTAGTTTGGTATATAAATATGTCTCACTCTTCAATAAAAGAATGAATTCTTTTTATCTCAAATAGCAAAGATAATTTGTCAAATTTCAGATTCATCTTAATTTCGACTGCCACTTTGCAGGTTGTCATCATAGGGGACTTTTGTTGCAGGCCTTCGGAGTACATGTGGAATGCGCTATTTGGAGACATTGAAGTTCCTTTAGAAATTGTTCGGGATGGTGTTTTCCGTTGCTTAGCACCCTCTCATGCTGCTGGAAAAGTCAAACTATGCATTACGACTGGCAACAAACAACCCTGTAGTGAAATACATGAATTTGAATTTCATGATAAGCTAAAAAGCACAAGCACCAGAACATTGCACAAAAAACTGCAATGCGCACCTCAGAGGAACTGTTGTTTCTTGTTAAATTTGTTCAGTTACTTCTATCTGAAAATTTTAGTACAACAATTCTTCAAGAGAGTAACGTTGAACTCGAAGTCAATCCTTTGAGGAAGCTAAAGGGATCCAATGATAGGATGGAACCAATCATTCAAAAACTTGTAGCTGGTTCTGTAGCTTCAAAAGATATAATGGATGCAATTCTTCAAGAACTATTAAAACATAATTTGTACCACTGGTTATCATTTAGGCATGACACTGACAAATATCAGCTCTCCAAGAGAGAGCAATGCATCATCCACATGATCGCAGGATCAGGATTTCTGTGGGCCTTACATCCAATTCTTGACTCTGGTATAGGCATAAATTGCCGTGATTCTGATGGATGGACTGCACTTCATTGGGCTGCATATTTTGGAAGGTGCCTGAAACAGAAGTCTTTTTCTTGAACTGATTTAGAATTCCTAGCATGGCTAGGTATTGAATTGTTTGAGCAGAATTCTGTATATCTAACTTTTTGAACTTGACTTATTCAGGGAACAAATGGTTGCTGCACTTCTTGCTGCTGGTGCTTCAGCTCGAGCTATCACAAATCCTAGTGAACATGATCCAGAAGGTAAAACACCAGCTTCTTTGGCAGCTGCCAATGGCTACAAAGGTCTTGCCGGATATCTCTCCGAAGCTGCATTAACTACTCATCTCTTTTCACTGACAACTGAAAAAAATGAGAGGTCAGTCAAGTCTGCAT
The DNA here is from genome assembly GCA_024364735.1 of Boesenbergia rotunda. Lineage (NCBI taxonomy): Eukaryota > Viridiplantae > Streptophyta > Magnoliopsida > Zingiberales > Zingiberaceae > Boesenbergia > Boesenbergia rotunda. The sequence goes on from JAGFNQ010004634.1 coordinate 156,270, forward strand.
CTAAAGAGATTGATTGTGGTGTTGAAAGCATATCTCAGAGAAGTGCCATTTTAGATGGTGGCACAGAGGATCAATTATCACTCAAAGATTCTTTAGCAGCTGCCAGAAATGCAGTTCAAGCTGCTGCTCGTATACAAGCTGCTTTCCGTTCCTATTCTTTCAGGAAGAAGCAACAAAAAACTGCTTTATGTCAAGGCGAGGACATTCTATTCCCTCCAGAGATGCATAAAGTTTCTGTTGTGTCAAGGTTGCATAACACATTCCAAAGTTTTTATGGTCATAAGTTTGATAAAGCAGTTTTATCGATCCAAAAGGATTTTCGACGTTGGAAAATCAGAAAAGAGTTTCTACTGCTACGAAAACATGTTGTGAAAATACAGGTACTTGAATTCTTGCCGTCTTGCATCTTCACTTATGTTTGAATTGTTAATTAAACAACATATTCTGGTTTTTACTGTTGCACAAATTTGATACTGTACCTGTTTAACCATCGACATGCAATGATAGTGTTGGACTTTGATTTTAATGATTTATCATTTATAATGTTGTCATGGAATAACTCTTGTATATCTTAACCGTCTAGTTTGCTTCTTGATATGAAGTTCCTGAGTATTCACATCTATAGCACAAGTCTAATATTTCCTTAATTTCAAGTCACTCTTGTCCTATGTATCAAATAGCTTTGTTTTCACAAGGTTTTCTATTGTTGTGAATCACCTGCACCAAGGTATTCATTTAATCTCAAGACTAATGTAATGTAGGTTGTACATCATCATAGTCCCACCCCTCTATTTGCACTTTTGCCTACTTGTTCAGATTTCTTAAATTCATTTGGAACCATTATATCATTCAGTTACATTTTTTCATTTCTAGTCTTTTCATATGAGACTTCATGTGGATCACATGAGAGAAGCTTCTGCCCTATTATCATGAATGAATGTTCAGAATTTGATCAGTATGTCCTACTTTACAGCTATTCATCCAATTGAACAACTATTTGTATGAACTGATTACCTGTGATTAGTATTTCCTATGAATTTATCTGGACAGATATGTTCTCCAGTTAACCTGACTTTATTCATTGCTATTGTATGAACTACCAATGTGAGAATTTGTTTGTGTCATCAAACAAAGATGGATCGTATTTCCACATTGTTCCTCTTTTTGTGCAGTGACCTCTGTGAGATTTCAGTTTAGATGCCTTGATTGAATTTTGATCTCGTGGAACATTTTTTATGGAATCACCTCAAAGTGCTACAAATCTTTTGCCAGCAGAAACTGAATCTTGGAAGATTATCCAATTTAACTGGGTTCTGAATGATAGGAAGGCAAAAAAATATAGATAAGATATTTTTTAGTTCCAAGAAAATTTAAACTTGTTACATTGAGGTGGGTCATTAACAGCTCTATGGCAAACTAGTCCTGTGTTTATAAGCATCAACATATGTGTACTTCATAGCTCCTCTAAGTAAACAAGAAGTTGTTAGAGATTGTTTATTTAATTATGCTCTTTTATATTATGACAGTCTCATGTAAGAGCCCATTTAGCAAGGAAAAAGTACAAGGAGCTCCTTTCTAGTGTCAACTTTCTGGATAAGGCCATAATGCGATGGCATAGACGAGGAGTTGGTTTGAGAGGGTTTCATGCTGAGCCAGAATCAATTGATGAGAAGGAAGAAGATGACATAATCAAGGTTTTCCGCAAACAAAAAGTGGATTTAGCAACAGATCAAGCTCTTTCAAGCGTCTTGTCAGTGGTGCAGAGTCCTAAAGCGCAGCTTCAGTATCGCCGGATGCTCGAAAGCTACCAACGAGCAAAGGTAACAAATGAGAGTCATGTGATTTTTTAATTATAGAGTGTGATTTGGTTTTTTTTTTAAAAAAATACTGCTTCTGGATAGAGTTTTATTGGATGTCAGCAAATAAAATCTTACCAGCTCCAATTGGGATTAAAATCTTGTGATTGATTAAGCTTGAAGATTTTAATCACTAGAGTTGAAAAATCTTCTAGAACCTTGGATGCTTTCTCATAACATTCCATGCTTTGGTTCCTGAGTTTGTTGGACACAAAGATCTTGTCCTCATTAAGCATTCCTGCATAGAATTCAGGACAAATGTTGGTCAATTATAGGCTAATTCTGTAGTTTCTGGTGTCGTTAGATAAATGCTAGTAGCCTATTAGAAACTTACACCTTCGAAATGAGAAAAGTATCTTTAAAGAAAATTTTAAATTTCCTCATGTTCTTCAGGTCTCTGGACACCCAAAAAGAAACGTCACTTGGAACCTATATTTCTATCATTTTATTAATATGTGCTCCGCAAACAGCGTATCAGATTTTCTTTTCTGAGGAACAGTGTAATGTATATTTTCCAAATAGAAGACTCTGCCGTCCTCTTTTAACCGAAGCCAAAATTTATTTTTCTTTTTCCCTCTTTCCTTGCAGGCTGAGCTGAGTAGAGAAGGTAATAAAACGAATGATTGCTAATGAGGTTTGGAAGAATAAGGAAACATGGTTTTACTACCGAGGAAGGTTGAGCAGTTGGACTAATCATCCTCAGACACAGCATAACAGAGGTGAAGTGACATCTTTTCTTTCTGCAGATGAATTGTGGTGTTGGTAAATAAGTTTTTAGTTATCTAGATATTAAAGCTCTGATCAGCGTAAATATGCAAACCAACAATTTGTTGCAAGTCCTTTGTATGTAGTTATTGGTCGGTGTGCCATAACTTTCTCCCTGTTCATATCTTGTGAATTTTGTTAATTATGGTCATTGAATTCCATATCTGTTGTCTTCTCACTTTATTCTTCCAATTGTGCTACTTTACTGAAAGGGATTGTGTTAGGGCTTAAATGGTAATTTCTGTTACAAAGTTATTACTCTTCTGCTTTCACTGAAATTAGAGCTTGCTTAGAGGAAAGTGATTAACTTACACAATCTTCTTCTCGATATGCTCTTGAATCATTCTATTTTACACACATCTACAATTCTGAAGAAAAAGCATCACAGAATAGATTTATCGAGGATCCTTCTTCGATGCTCAAATCATTGAAGAGTTTTAAAAATTTTGCACTTGAAGAGAGGTTATGGACTTGAATGTCCTTTTGAAGATCCTTGAACCTGGAGTAAAGTATAATATCTTACAAATTTTTTCAAGTATATGACCACTTTTTTGTTTTCTTTTTTATAGTTCAATCAGTCATGTTTTTCCTTCGAGCGTAGAACTTACTGGGGCACAAGTTGCATGTTAATGGTTTTGATAATTCTTAATTATGTGATCTGTATATGGTGATCATCATACAATTAATGTAATAGAAATGATTTACGTCATATAATCTTGATACTTAATTTTAAATTTGTTATTGGGTTAATTATATTTGCCCTGTACTGCATTCTGCTTCTTTTTTTTTCATTTTCTTACTGCTAAATTATTTATAAGACCCTTGACATTTTTATGGGTCTAGATATGTTATTAATTCTTATTCATGAAGATAGCGCAACGATTTGTCTCTGAATGCATTTGGATCATTTTATATATTATAAAAGGGTGGTTTCGTGCACACCTACCGCTACCTGTGAATATGGGATCCTATGAACTCATAGAATTCTATTGGATCTATTATATGCATTTTTATTCTATAATATAAGAAGTTATTTTCATTCACCGTGTTAATTTTGAAACGGATTGGCAGATGCTATACAAGTGAATTATCTTTTGCCGCCCATATTTTCACAATTTAAAGCAACAAGTTTACTATTATATCAAGATTTCCCTTCCATATATAACATAAAAATATCAAAATTGATATATATATACTCTCCTTATCTGATGCTGACAAGATGAGCATGTAAGTTTTTTTAGTTTGAACCTTAAACTTTAACGATTAAATCTTAAAAATAAAAAAAAAAAAATATATTTGATGCACATAAATTGAGCATCTAAGGTAAATAGGATTTTGTATAAATACTAATCAAACCGAAATAAATAAAGGTATTAATTTTGCACGTAATTTCCTTGTTTATTAAAGTGAAAAAAAAATACTAAAAACAATGAAAATTAAAAAAAAATCAATGTCAAGAATGGGATTCGAACCGATGCCCTTTCGGACCAGTACCTGAAACTGGCGCCTTAGACCAACTCGGCCATCTTGACATACAACATGAGCCTTTTAATTATTCATTAAGAGAAAAATTTTAACTCTAGGTTTAACTGGATTTGGACAACTCTAGACTTCCCTGATGGCCAAAACCCATTCAATCGACAACAGTTTCGATTGAACCGATTGAATTTGGCCAACAATTCAGTTTTCCGAAAACAACATAAAAATATACTATCCGATTACCATGACCCTCAACAAGGCATGACGTTTTCACTTTCAAAAGAAAGTTATGCTAACACAAATATAATGAGTTGTGTCTATCATGACATGGACGCGTCTCACGGACTTAGCTGAGATGGTAAGAGATTAGTAGATTACCACCACTATCATGACATGGAAACTATTTTGGTGCTTCTCGTATCTAAAGACAACGATACCTCTCTACAAAATGATCAAACGCGCCGCCGGTCACCGTAACAAACCAATTGCCGCTCAAGCAAGTGCCGTGGGGCATGGACGAAACGCAGTCCCACAAGCAATTGTCTGTCTCTTCCCGCTGTGAGGGTGCGTACATTCTGGCACTCTCTGCCATTCCTTTGTAGACAAATTGTACATGACCAGACGGTTCATCCGCTTCGACCTCAAAGAAAGCATGAGCAAGCCATGGTTGCCTAGGCATGTCATCCTGACGTGCTTACCGTAAAGCTCCAAGCACCAGATGTTTGGCATTCTGTCCACCTCCTTCCACAGGAGAGTCATCTTCTGCATCTCCCATATGTAGACGCATGTGGCGGCATTCTTGGTCACCAAACCTACCAGCAAAATCTGACCTTCATACTCTGACAGCGTATGGTCAGTAAGATGCAGGGGCGAGGGGATGAGGTACTGCTTCCAAATACCAGTTGCTACGTCATATAACAAGATGCCGTCGGGTTCGGCATGCATAAAGTAGATGGTTCTGCCAATGGACACTGTTTGTGACCTAAAATTCAAAGAGAGAGGAAGCCTGATGCTTGGAGGAAAACCTGCACTGCGACTCCAACTGTTATGGATGGAATCGTATATCTCATGATCCCCATTGCATCCGAGCCACATTATCTTGTATCCACTGCTGGCAGTCTTCCCGTTCAGAATCATCGCAACAGCCACTCGTGACCAGACTCGGTAAGATCTTGGTGGAAGTTCTTTGAATGAGTTGGTCAGAGGATTGCTAATGTAGAAGTTCTTATGTGATAAATCCAAGAAACAAATGAGGCCACCAGCGGATGCTACTGGAAGAAGTACTGTCTTTGCGGGCAGAAACGGAATGGAAATATGATGCCATTTTCTCAGAGACGGACTGTACATGGCTCCCTTCCTTATGTTTTCATGAGTGACTGAATAGAACCAAGGATGTAAGACTGAAACTTCCGCGAGATGTTGGGAGAAGGTGCATGAAGACAACAAGGAGTTCCACTTTCTGCACACAGTCCGGAACCTGAAGAATGATTCGGTAGGGAGTCTTGCGATCACAGCTTCAAGAAGATCTTCTGGAAAGTCTTTCCAGATTTGCGGATCCATCAAGCCACTTGAAATTGATACAATTGCTTTTGCAGGGCTCTTTTCCCTTTTATGTCTCTTGCAAGATGGAGAATCAAGAATTTCAACCATCTTGTTATTAGACTTATCATCCATCAAAAGGCCAAAGAAGTCATATTCTAGTAGGTTATTCAACTCCGATATATACAACCTGCACATGACAAGTTTATTAGCAAATGCTTGATTAATCCTAGCTTTCTATAGACACAAGTTTTTAAAGAAACCAAGTGAGCATGGTCACTGAATAACAAATATGGAGCAGTATATGGCAGCAAATATCATGTGTCAAATCAAAGATATGTTTGTACTAAAAACAAACATAACACCTAAAAGATCACATAGTTGGACACTTCATATTCTTCATTGGTTGTGTCAGACACTTATCCTCTGAGTGGACAATATAAATCCCTATTGATCAAATAAAAAAACATTTAGAAACAACTGTGTTAGATGCCTGAATCCATATCCGTATCATACTTGAGTCAGAGTACCTAAAAGACAATTAGAATGGTTTCAGTTGATATTCTTCAAATTTAGTATTACTCTGGTACTTGGAGTTTATATCTATCTCAGGTATCAACACTCTAAGGGGATGCCTGATCCTTATCGATCATGCGTAAACACTTGTAGAAATGATTATATTGAATACTTGGATCCACAAGTGTCAAACACTCAAACACAAAACCAAGAACAAATATTTTTTTCTGTCTCAATAGCCCTTCTGCATTATAAGTTCATGAAGAAGGTCTACAAGCTTGAATCAAAATACAAATGCTATTTCAAGAAAAAAAAAAGTAACTGTCATACTACTGGAGAATTGAATAATAGCCCTTCTGCATTGACCTTTCAACATCCAGATAATTTCTTGAAATATCATGCTTGAAGTTGAGGGGAGTATCAGTTACTCAGACAACTTATCCTAGAACATTATTTCAAGGCAACGACCTTTTATTCATCTCTACAGGAATTAAGACACAACCTGATGATACCACAAAACTTCCAGAGATGCATAACTAGGGCAAATGTAATTTATCCAAGCAATTACAAGGCACAAATAAAAAATAGTAACCAATCTTAAGAAACATTTTTCTATTGGAACCTCATTTTTCATTTTAGTACATAAACACAGATGATGTCAATCTTCAATCACTTTGTCCTGCTTAAAAACAACAGTTGTTTTAGTTTCACAAACTTCCCTTCACGTACGGTTCGGAGGCCGAGCCACTGAATCATGACTTTAACCCCAGAAAATTTATTTTCAAAAAACAACCAACATGAACACAAATTATTCTTCTTATTTCTAATTCTAAGTAGGCTTTTTATGATGAGTCACATTCACTTTGATACTTCAAATTCATCTTAGCACATGACCTCTAGTTGGCATTCAACAATTCAAGGAGAATCTACGACAACCTTTCATTGGTTTATGGGCACAGAAGGTCATAACCAGATAACAGTGCCAACTAGAAAAAGTAAGTAAAAATTTAGGGGACGTTTGGTTTGTTCCATTTTCTATTTCATTTTCCAGAAAACGTATTTTCCATTTTCTGGAAAATGACTTTATTTCATTCTCTAGTTTTTCAGAAAACTATATCTTTTTCTGGAAAACAAGGCTGGAAAATACAAACCAAACACGTTTTCCAGAAAATCGCATTTTCTACATAAAATAAAAATGGAAAGCAAGCATACCAAACGCCCCCTTATGTTTTCAAAGTAAATTAAGTTTGCAATAACTGCAAAGATGAGCATGACATAGCTTAAAATCATGTGCCATATTTTATATCTGAGAATGCCATCGCTTGACTGATGCTTAAAAAACAATAGCATCTATAATTTTCATGGTCGCATGTAAATGAACTAGCATCTAACTTTTGAAATTTTAACCTACTTATTTTCAACAAATATTTAGCAACATTGCCGATGTGGAAATAAATAACAAGTTAAATCCTGCTTTAATACTCAAGAATAAGATTAGACTCAAAATTGGCCCTCACAAATCTTAGTGCATAAATGTTAAAGTGGGGGCACCAACTGTTCGACACCAATTGTTCTCTAGCTTAGATTGTCAGTCAAAGCTTCAACGTTTGTTGAATTGGTTCAGAGAAAAAAAATATTAGAAGTGTTGAATGGGTCAGGCTATGTGGCCCTATCCAACATTAAACGAGATGGGCTGTGTTGCATGCAACTCTCCCTGCCTGGTATGAAATCAAGTCGTGTTGGAAATCATAGGGTTGGATTGGGCTCAGCATAGCATGTCAACTGAGCTGAGCTCGGCATTTGAGCCAAGTGAATACAACTCATGGGCCAAGAGTACCACTCGAATTTAGTATCATATGGTGAGTTCCTTATAAGCTTATATGAGTCAGCAACTATTAACTTAGGCTGAACATTTTGAGCCATTGGTTGAACTTGAAAAGCTAATGAATCCATTCTTGTGACAATTGGTATCAGAGTAGACCTGATCCTAGACATGATGAATTATTAGAAAGGGTTACCTGCATGAAGGTGTAGCCACCATTGGGCTTCACACACTGCCAATTATGGAAGATTCTAGGCTATGAGTTATAGTTTGGGTCTTGATAGGATGCCATCAAGCCTTAAGTAGGAAAGATTTTGTCAATCAGTTTAGTCCCACACAATTGTTTCTTCACTGATTGTACTGGACAAAGTTTCAAACATGTCTACACATGTCAGGGTCCTACCCAACCCAAACCCATGATAAAATGTGGCTATCACGCATAAGTTTAAAAGTTGTGAAAGATGACTTTGCAAAGAGATCTAGTTGCTCCCCTAGTTGAAGTTTCCTCAAGCAGTCCTTGCCTAAAGAAGCTACCTAAGTTGATACACTTTTGCTAGAGTTTCTGACCTCGCTTTTCAAGAATCTTCTCTATTAGACTGTTACTAAAGTCAGTGATTCCAAATCCAAAACTTAACTTATCTAGAAGTAGAAATGAAGATGAACCTACAATAAACTATGGTGACTACTGTACTGGAAAAAATGTTTGCACCAAGTAAATACAAAGGCCCAACATCATACATAAATATCTTTATGTTTGTCTATCGGTATTGCACTTCCCTAACAGGTGTTAATATCATATAGGATCCAAAAAAGGATACAGCATACCAATATAGTACATATCAATAAATGACTACAAACATATATCATAATTTAAAACCATGGAAATAGATCATTAAGTGTGTCTCGATAGCAACCTGCATCAATGATCTACCAAGAAGGGAAAGAGAGATAGGACATTAATCCAAACTGGAACTAGAAAAATGACAAATCCTAGAAGTAGTTGTGGATATATGGGAGAACATAGCTGTTGTCATTATCTCATCTTGGGGTTGGAGATCACTATAGCACCCAAAAAGAACCACTGGAAGCATCAACCTGATTCAGTAGATGCTTGAATTTGCAACCTAGAACCACCTTTTTTTAGGCCCACGTCTTTCTTGTGTGTGGTATTCTGCTTGAGTGTTTCTGTTAATTTCTTTCTCCTAAAATTGGTATAAGTGGATATCCATCTTGTCTTTAGTTTGTTTTGTGTCACAACTTCTATTTTTGCTATTGATTTTGCTTCATGAAATTGCTCACAAGTAAAGATTGATTCCACAATTTAATGGTTTTGTCAGCAAGACTCAAATTGGAATCTGTCATCTCTCTCTTTTTCTCCCCAAAACCTTCTCTTTTAGCCTTCTATCTTATCTTCTATTTGCTTTATGTTGTTGGATGACCCTCTTGCAACAAAGGGAAGGCCCACACTATCTCAATCATCTACTCTTTAATCCTTATTGTGATTTTCCTAACTGACTTCTGAGCTTTTCTTGTATGAGGATCACACTTTAGAAAACCTTATTACTGATATTTAGTGTCTATATTCACATATTTTCAAGTGTTGCACACAATCACAATCAGTGCAATGGAAATAGATAGAGTTGATGTTTGCATGATAAGTGTGGCAAAAAAAAAAATAAAAATAAATAATTTATATGGAGTTTGGTGTCAGGGTAGAATCAACATACAACGAAAGAGGAAATAACTAGCCTCTTGGTTAGTCTGATATGCGAAGGACAACAGCAATTTAGTGGGTACTCAAAAACCTTGCAATCTTTTTTATTGTGCTCGGTGTTTGTTTCACCAAGCATCAATAGCAAGGTTCACCCGTCTGAAGAAGCCTTTCTGAAAGCCTACAAACGCTAGAAATTATGTTTTCACAGTGAATCTGACAAGTTCTAAGATCCTGCTTCTATGCAAGAAAATGAATCTCAAAAGACAATCAGGAAAGTCGTATATAAGGATTAAAAAGTGGATGACTGAGATAGTGTAGGCCTTACCCTATGCTGCAGCAGGGTCATCCAGCAGCACAAAGATAACAACAGGAAATCAAAAGAAGGGATAAAGAGAAACTTTGAGGCAAGCATAAATGATAGATTACTATTCAATCCTTCCTTACAAAACTTACAATTTATAGATATCAAAATCTTTATTAGAGAATAAAATCCAACAGGAAACCAGCAATTGAGAGAGAGAGAGAGAGAGAGAGCAAAATACAAAATCGACAACACGGACACCCCTACTTCAGCCAACTTTGGGAGAAAGAAATGATACAAATAACATAAAAAAACTTAAGCGTAAATCCCCATCAAGAAAGTATTTCCAAGATCACTACAAACGGAATAGGAAAGAAAAAGACAACTGTCTCGATTAGGCACCCCAAGGATCCGCAAACCCTAACGTGCATCCTCGGCTCCGAACTCAAGCGATCGAGCAGAAGCACACGAGATTTTTAGCGCATATCTAGTTAATCATTTCCGAGTCTAAGCATTCAAATCCAACCTCCGCCTTCCACACCGAGAGGTAAAGGGCCCAAACTAAACAACACAAGAGAGCAGAAAGCCGAAAGAAAGGTAGACTTTGCCTGGGATCAAGGGGGCGAGGCCAGTCAAGTGGGGGCGAGGCGTAAAGTTCGCAAAGCTCCTGTATGCTGCCGACGACCTGGCTTAGCTCCGCCTCATCCATCCGCCACCTCCCCGTCGCCGTCGAGGTCGCGTTCGCCGTCGCCGCCCCTCCTATTTCTCGCGTTTTTCCACCCGTTCTGTTCTTTTTCTCAACCAAAAGCTCAAACTTGAAAGCCCCACGTCACACATGCTACCAATTAGCCCCTATTAATCAACCTATTTACCGAACTTGCCACTTTGCCTGTGTTCTTTGCCCCCATTTTCGCCCGTCGTGCGGACCAGCTTCCCGCATAGGAAGCATATGCGGTTACAACATCTCCCACGTGATGGTCACGTGCCATTATTGTTTTTTTAGGGCCTTTCTTTTGTTAATAATAAACTCCAAGCAATTATCCTCTATAGATTTATGTATTATAATTATTTATAAAATTAAGATTAATGGCATTTAAATCTATTAAACTATTTGAATGAGATGGTCATAATCAATATAATCCTATTTTTTTAAAAAATTATAATTAATATAATTATCATAATTACAATGAAAGATGAAATCTTTATTATAATTATCTTTTTAGGACGACTTTATATATTCTAAAAAGAAAAAAATTATAGAAGAGATTTTATCTTAATACAACGGCTCTTTGTATAAAAAATCAGACATCTAATAAAATATTTTTATATCAATTAAAAATTAATATCAAATTTTATTACAGTTAATATTCATGTAAATATGATGATACCAATCCTAAGCTGAGATGGTTCTGACTTTGATTGCGATGATAATATTCTAAAGTTTTAAAATCTTTAACTTATAAAAAAATAACATTATTTTACTATTATTTTATTAGAAAATAACATTATAGTTGAATCAATATTTATAATAAGAGTTTCTTTAATGTCAATATAAGGTAAGTAATCATCTTTATAACTATATCATTACTATTTAATTAAAATTTATCATACAAATGTTTTGTACTTATTACAATTATTTAAGATTCAATTATATATTTTTTTATTAAAGAATAATCATATTCAAATCTCCTAAACTATTTTCTATTTCCTATTAATTATATATATATATTTCAATTAACTCTGTCATCCGAGTATCAACTCAGTTAGACCTAGAGCATCCCTTTCTAACAAGCAATGAGCATGGCTATCTTGCTAAAGCAATGATTATTAGATCAATGCATTTGCTTCGATTGAAAAGAGAGCAATGGAAGAGGCTTGGCTTTGGCTTCCTCACGAAGTTAGGCGCAAAATTCTAAAAATGAATCCGTCCAACTTGACCTAACACGAATTGATCATGCTAGGCGTGACCCCGCCCCTAATGAACCATTGTGCCTTGTCCTTATAATTATTATCATGTTTTTAAAACTTCGAGATTGATGAGGCATAAATCTCTGTATTGAAAAATTTATCTTCTCATCCGTCTGTCCCTTAGTGATTTACTTTTCTCGTGATAGTCTTGAAGCGGACTGAAGAGGACGTTGAGGGTGAGTGAATCATCTTTTTACACATATATCATGTTTTTTTCATATTTTCTTTAAATTAAATCAAATTGAAAAGGTATAATTTAGTGATGAGCATAATTTTCAACACACCAACTAAAGTGATGTGAAAATTGGATCCTACCAATTGGTTTAATTGGATGTGGGTCTCCAATTTGCCTATACTACTTTATATCGACATGAATTAAGATAAATTTGCCTAGACTTTATATCGACATGAATTAAGATAAATTGTTGAAAAAGTATACATAACATTGATTATGTTAGTGATTATTAATCGACAACTTGTCGGTGAGACGGTTGGTGATTAACGGTTGATCAAGGATGTGATAGATGATTGATAGTCAATTGATAAACTCACATGGAGTTTATAGAGGGATAAAGATGGCAGTTCTCCTAATTAGAAAAATCTTAATTTTTTTTAAGATCAAAATAAAAACTAGTTCTCCAAGTTGACTCTTAGTGTCTTTCATATTCGATGACATTATCATATGCATCGAGTAATAATTACATTTATGAAAAAATTTAAGTTAAGCAAAACAATAAGATAGTTAGTCTTCCAATTAATGATAATATTATGGGAATTGGATGGTGAAACTACCTACAATTTGAACAATAAGTTGAAGGGGAGGTAAGGTGGAATAGTACTGATTATCTTGTGGGATATATTGATTCTGTTGATTCGATTGTGAACGTCAAAAATAATTTTTTAAAATTTATTGATTCAGAAGAATACATGGTAATAGAAAAATAAAGGATCCTGTCTAAAATAGTATTAAACAAAAAAAACCTTGTTTTAACATCAACCAACAAAGTAGCTTATAGACCCAAAACTCTTATTTGTAAAAGATGAAAATTTTCAAAACAAAAATACTTTAAATATAAAAAAAACTCAAAAATTATAAAAAAAATGAAAATTATAAAAAATAGTAATGAAAAAAATAGTGGTTTCCATTTAATGGTGTTATAAATATATATAGAAGAAATAAATGAGAAAGTTACATTTTGGATACCAAACTTAATATTAAATTGGTGATTTTGATACTAAACTTTTGAAAAGACTTTTTTAATCCCAAAGTTAACACTTTATTTTTATTTTAGTCTAGGGTTCACATTCCTAATTGGATTATAGTGTTCAAGCTAAAAAAAATTAATAACCGAAAACTCCTAAGGTTCATCTTTTCAATTAGGTTATAGTTTCAAGTTAACAAAAATTAAAAATTGAAAACCCTAGGGTTCACCTTCCCAATTGAGTTATAGCGTTGTAATCATAATTTTTTTTTTAAAAAAAAGAAAACTCCTAGGGTTTACCTTTCCTAATTAGGTTATAGTATTCAATTATAATTTTTTTTTCAAAAAAATGGACTTGAGGTGCCTTTCATTGTATGATATTAAAATTATTACTTTTAAAATTTGAGACTAAAAAAAAAGTAAACGCTCAACTTTGAGACTATAAAAGTCTTTTTAAAAATTTGGAATCAAAATCCTCAATTTAGTATCAAGTTTAGGATCTGAAGAGTACGCGCCCCAGAAATAAATACATAAATAATGATTTAGCTTGAAGATTTATTGCTAAAATGATAAGAAAAAGGAGCTAGGGAAGCTTTGAACTTGTAAGATTATATAAGAAAAATTTTAAAAACTCCTTTGAACAAGCTAGTGTTGCATCGCGTAAGGTCTCATGTGGGATTGTATGAGATTTGTCTTACTAACTTTTATTAAGAGACAGTTTAGAATGGAATAATTGAAGGTATAATTCATCAGGCAAGTCATAAGCTAAGTCATGAATTTGAAATGAGGTCTTGAACCCTATTAAATTTATTTGTTAGTATTGTATTTTTTTATATATTTTTAGGTCATTGACGATTGAGCAATTGATTACACAAGCCACATTAAGCAAGAGAAACAATATCTTTCTACTCATAATATCATTCAAATATCACAACCCAACAAAGAAATTGAATAAATTAAAATAAAATATTTTCCTTTCTCTTTATCAAATTTCAATCCCATCCTAGTTCATTCTTGTACACCAAACACACAAGTTTGGCCATTGAATTATGAACTAACCATTAACTAGGATTTTAGTTCATATGAGATCTTTTTTTAGTTGGTATCAATATCCAACTTGCACTAATTAATCTTGGGTTGACCAATTTAGTCTCACAGATGTTTTTCACCGTCCACCAAAATAAATCGAGAAGCGCTCATAGCAGGCGACCCATCAACTCAACGTTTTTAGATCAACCATCCATTAAGAGTAATTCATCTATTAATTCACCTAAATTACGACTCGATTCTTAAATATCTAAAACATTGAGGAGATATCCTATAGATGTACCATTGCCCCCCAGGCCACATGAGGCATCTTTTGCATGTGCATGTAGTATATCAAAGGTACAAAAACCCTAAATGCCTAAACCTTGTGCTCTAGATTTCAAGGGAAAAGATTATATGAAAAGGGTTTGGGCTGGGATTCTCCCATGCCAAGGCAACTGGAATATACCTTGTCCCTAATCCCTATGGCACTTACAAGGGAAACAACCAAAAGTGCTTTTTGATGAAGGAAGGGTTAGGCTGGGTGGGCACAATTTTTGCACATTAGAAGTCCATCTTCAAAATATTTATCCCATTTAAAATTCAAACACTAATCTTTTATATTATCATGTGAGAGAAGTTCTTCTTATCTTAATTTATTTTGAGAACTCTTTTATTTCTAATAGGAGAAGATTAGAAAGAAACTCAAGTTCCATAGATACATGAGGGTAAAAATAAGTATAATTTAGAAAACCAATAAATATTCTAATTAGATGATGCCAAATTATAGGTCAAATACATAAATTAAATGAGGAAGAAAAAACTAAAAATACTTGGTTAGCCATGATAAAATAAATAAAATTTATTTAAATATAGATAATAATATAATAGAGAATAAAATTTAATGATATAAAATTATCTATATAACCAATTCTAGGTAATGGATAAAACCAGGTGATTTTGTTCCTTATATGTTTCATTAAAAAAAATTGCACTATTTTTTTATTGGTATTAAGTTCATAATTGAATTGATTTTTTAATAGCGATTGATCCTGTCACATAGTAGAGAAGATGACCGTGAGATGATGTGGCACTAACGTTGACCGAAGGAGAACTGCAAGGTTCTCGTTCAACTAGCGGGTGGTCAACGAAAAGCTTCGGCAAACTGCAGGGAAGAGAAAATCGTTAGAGGCTGGCCGGGGGTTCCCGACGCAAGCACTCTGACGACCAAGTTAGATCACTGGTGGAGAAGAAAAAAAACACGAGAGCTGGAGTTGAAGAAGAGAGCTACCCTGCACGTGGAGAAGGAGAACCTCTTTTATAGACATCGCTGGCAGTCTCCACCCTGGCAAAACGTCTCAACGCATTGATGTTAGGATCTTCACAAGATCTTCCTAGATGTTAGTCGATGTTAGACCGAGGTTATGGCGAGGATAGCGATCACGGACACTCATCAATCATACTATCCCCATCCGTCTATGTGAGTCACTCCTAGGACTGATCACAGTAATTATCCTGTACAGCCTCCACCTACTGCGTTTCGACGAGTCACATCCTACTGAAACCGTATCCTGCGTAGGGTTGATAGCATAGTACGGAGTCTGGATCTTGGTCGGACCGATGGTCTGATCGGTCGTCCAGCCAATTAGGATCGTACTTATGCATTTTCGAGGTCTAATCTGGCTTATTCGGCGATCCTAGGAGAGGAAGTCTGGTAACTCGATTTAGGGCTCAATTGGCCGGACCGTCCGGTCGTAAAAGCCGATCGGCTGACTCGCCTGGTCCGAATCGGTCCCGCCATCTCAGTCTTAGACGGGGCACTCTCAAGGCAAATATCTTCCACCTCCTAGGCGACCCTTCTCGTTGACCATTGGAGACCGACCGACAGGGTAGTCTTAGACGCGAAGCTCGCTCAGTGGTTGACCGACCACTTGACTCCATGTCAACCGCTATCCGACAAAAGACCGCCTAACTAGGGCTTACCATCCGATCGGATCAGCGATAACAGTGTTGAAAAGTTTTTCAAGTTTACTAAAGACTAGTTATTGAATATTTAAAATTGAAGATCAATGTTTTTATTAGTTCAAATACAAATATTGAAAAGGAACCACAGATGAAATGGATGAGAATATGGGCCATGATAGCAAGTTCTTCATGCCTTGGACCAAATTTTATCGATCCATTGTATTATTATTGTTATTTGATAATCCATGTGCCTAAATTTTGAAGCAAAGTTTACACTCGTTTAAAAATCGACCTTCAAAGTATTCATTTTGAAATTCAAATTATGATCCTTTTATTTGTTGCCGTAAGAATTTGAACAAGATGCTACACCAATGAAGGCCATTAGAGGAGCTTTAAAAAAATATTAATTTCAACCCTTTATCAATATTGGGCCAATGAGCCTAGAATTATTATTATTATTATTAAAATTAATCATTGAGAATTGACGGTAGTCGGTATAAAAAAAAAATAATAATTAAAAAGCCCTTTCGGGTTCCCCTACGTAGACTGAAACCTTCAACTCAAGACTAGTTTTTTTTTTGGTCATTATTTAGATTTTGAGTCATTATTTAGAATTTCTTTAATTTGGTTAGTACTCACTTAAGGAATGAAATTTGAGATAAAAAAATGATTTATTTCATATGCCATCGTTTAAGTTAAGTTTGGATTATTAGTTTTAAAATTTAAAAGTTAATTATTTATTTTTCATTTGCTATTGTGGATTAGACTATGACTTGATTTTGTGTGTGTGTGTGTCTATATTCACACTTTTTATCGAGGTTCAAATAATGTTTTACATTGACAAGTCATGGACTTATAAGAGATAGATATCTCTATTAATATGAAACTTTTTGAGTAAAAATAAAAAACAAAATTATGAGGGCTTAGGTTCAAAGTGGATAATATCATACTATTATGGAGATATCTAAATTTCTTCCGTACTAATAATTCATATCAGAGCCCGAACTACGACATGATCTAACCGTCGACCGTGCATAAGAGTTATGATCTAATCGAGTCATATAAGTAGAATATTGATCTCAAACAAAGGAAATGGGGTCTAGTGTTTAGATCAAGATGACCAAACACTAGGCAGAAAGTCCTAGTGGATAGACAAGTAGAAAAGCTCTAGTTGCAGCTAACCGAGGAAGACCTAGTAAGTCAGTTGAATCGAGGAGCAAAAAAATTCTAGTAGGTTGAGTGGACTGAGGGGCAAGAAAACCTAGTACGTCGGTTGGACCGAGAGGCAGGAAGACCTAGTGGGTCGAGGATCGGATGTCAAACGAACATGCTTTCCGCTTAAGAGGAACCCCTGTGGTCCTTCGTTTGAGGGAGGGATGATTGAGGTTTCAAGGTTGTAAAAAAGTTCTATATTGAAAATACATGAAAAAGATCAATGAATTATTAGGGAAAAATATCTCTATTGATATGAGACCTTTTAGGTAAAGACAAAAATAAAACCATAAAGGTTTAGCCCCAAAGTGGACAATATTATATCATTATGGAGATATCTAAATTTTTTCGATCCTAACACCTTATGTTGCACACTCCGTGAGCACATAGTGTAAGTTTTTTTTAAGCTCCCGGTTATGCCAATTAGATTTTGCCTTTGAGATTTAGGAGTTTGATTATAATACTAAACACAAAAAAAAATGAAAATGAAAAAAATATTAAGATACTCACTAGGTATGTGGCTCTCTCTCTCTCTCTATATATATAATGAATAGATTTTATAAAAGAAAAGATCCATAACCAGAATAATAAAATATCGGAAATGTTAGAGTTGAAGAACTTGATCTTTTATAACTATCGGTGGATCTGGGACTAAGGACTTCAATTTACGCTTATAATGCTAATATTAGGGATAAGTTCAAAAGACATGTTTGCAAAAAAAAAAAGTCTAGTCAACCTTCAAGCTATGAATTCCCAAAATAAAAATTTAGAGTAAGTCAATTTAGACAATTCAATCCTTTATGGTTTCAGAAATTTGATGATTGATTGAAATATAGTATAGAAAAATTAAGATGTCGTGTATTGTTATCTCTTCAAAACAACTAAGGAAAAACAAGCAGGGTAGACTTTTGTTAGTGAAAAATTCATAAATTGGAAGGGTAAAGATAGATTAAATATTCATATTAGCTAGCATTGCAATGAACATCATAAAGTTCAAATAAATTGTGAAATTTTGAAGAATCAAGATGAGCATATTCAATCAATTTTACATAAATAATCAAAGCAAATGCGGAATGATTATTGTATTCGTCTCAATGCTTCGATTGATTGTATTAAAATTTTATTGCAATAAGGGAATTCAATTTGGAGTCATGACGAAACTGAAGTTTCTCTTAATTCAAGTAACTTTCTTATTCAATTGGAGTTTTTAGGTGCTCATATTAAAGAGATTAATGATATGATATTGAAAAATACTTCTAAAAATTATAAGTTAACATCACTTAATATTCATAAGGATATAGTGAGTGTTTGTGCAACTGAAATAATTAATATTATTCTCAGAGATTTTTATGGTTTATTGTTCTCTATTTTAGTTGATGAATCTCATGATATGTCAACAAAGAAGTAAATATCAGTTATTTTGCATTTTGTGGATAGAAGTGAGCATGTAAATGAGCACTTCATCGGAATTGAATATGTAATCGGTATTACAACTCTCTATTTAAAGTTGTCATTGATAAGATCTTCTCTAAATATAATTTGAGCATGTCTAAGATGAAATGATGGAGTTTTGATGAAGCAAGTAATATGCAAGGTAAATGAATTTATCTAAAAACACTCATTTTAATGGAGAACTCATGTGCATTTTACATACATTGTTTTGTCCAATAGCTTCAACTAGCTCTTATAGTTGTGGCTAAGAAAAATCTTCTGATTTCTAATTTCTTTCATGTTGTTGGTGATGTGGTAAATGTTGTTAAATCATCCTATAAACATTCTAATCTTCTTCTTCAAGAGAAACATTGAGATTTTATTGTTGAGCCACTATAGAGGGGTGAGATTCAAGTTGTCGGTGACTTAATAAAAAACTACCATTCAATGTGTTTGGGATACATATTAGGGGTCACATTATAATTCTTTGATCAACATGACTTCTATGTTCTCTGCTATTCGTGATGTACTTGAAATGATTTCAAAAGATCATTCCACTTCTCATGATAAAAACACTGAGATATTTAATTTATTGGAGCCAATACTTTCATTTAATTTTGCATTCATTTAATTTATTAGAGTGTAGGGATTTCAAGTGAATTATCGACGTCATTGCAAAAGAAAGATTAGGATGTTATGAATGCAATGGATTTGGTACAAATATGCAAATACTAACTCTAGAGATGGATGATGGTTGGGATTCATTTTTAGAAAATGTTCACTATTTTTGTCAGCTACATTACATTAATGTTCTCAAAATAGATGATATGTTTACATGTTGGCCACCACATGGTCATCCCATCGTAATCCACCAAAAGTGATAAATTTGCATCACTATTATGTTGATTTATTTTATGGTGTTATTGATATTCAACTTTAAGAGTTAAATGATCGTTTCTCAAAGACAAGTATGGAATTACTCCTTTGTGTAGCTTGTTTGTATCCACAAAATTCATTTTTTTGACTTTTGACAAAAAAAAAATTGATACAACTAGTTGAGTTTTATTCATAAGATTTCTCAAAATTTGATCTTCTCATACTTGATGATCAACTTGAAACTTGTATGTCTGATATACGTTCTAATAAAGCATATAATATGGCGGTCGGTGGAAAATTTTCGTGGGGCGGGCCGGTCGCCCGAGGTTGGAAAACCCTCGTTAATTATTTTTTTAAATAAAGCATATAATAAATTGAGTGTAGTGTTTTTTTAACATGAATTAGATTTTTCGAACAATCAAATTCGTATTCCAAAAATCACTACTCTCAATATATTGAGATAAATTGATGTTTGAGAGCATGAATATAATTAGGAAAATTATATTAAAATATAAAAGTTAGCTTTATGTCAATCCGAGGTTGTTTGGTCCATCAGCCGGTTCGTTTAGTCCATCAGTCAGTTTTACCCAAAACCGATTGATGGATCAAACAAACTCGGATTGATATGAAACTACCTCCTATATATTTATCTAATTCTCTTGATTATATTCATGGTCTCAAATATTAATTTGACTCAATATATTGAGTATAGTGATTTTTTGAATACGAATTAGATTTTTTGAACAATCAAATTCATGTTCCAAAAATTACTACTCTCAATATATTGAGTCAAATTGATATTTGAGGGCATTAATATAATCAAGAGAATTAGACTAAAATATTGAAGTTAATTTCATGTCAATCCGAGGTTGTTTGGTCTATCAACCGATTTTGCCCAAAATCTGTTGATGGACCAAATGACCTCGGATTGACATGAAACTAACTTCTATATATTCATCTAATCTCTTGATTATATTCACGCCCTAGAACATCAATTTGACACAATATATTGAAAGCAGTGATTTTTCAAATACAAATTTGATTGTTCAAAAAATTTAATTCGTGTTTAAAAAATCACTACTCTTAATATATTGGGTCAGATTAATGTTTGAGGGCATAAATATAATCAAAAGAACTAATTATACACATAGGAACTAATTTTATATCAATTCAAAGTCGTTTAGTCTATCAACTGATTTTGCCTTCCTATGCTCAGGTAAAATCGACTGATAGACCAAACGACTTCGAATTGATATGAAATTAGTTCCTATGTGTATAATTAGTTCTCTTAATTATATTCATGCTCTCAAATATCAATTTGACTCAATATATTAAGAGTAATAATTTTTTGAACATGAATTAAATTTTTTGAACAATCGAATTCATATTTAGAAAATCACTACTCTCAATATATTCAGTCAAATTGATGTTTGAGGACGTGGATATAATCAGGAGAACTAACCATATACATAGGAACTAATTTTATATAATTTCGAAATCATTTAATTTATTAATCAATTTTATCTAAAATAAATTTTAATTTTAAAAAATTGAAACAGTTGACTATTATTTTTTATTTTTTATTCACAGTGTGAGATCGGAAGGAAAGTCATTCAACTAGTAGAAAATCATCAGTCAATTGATTCAATCGGTTGACTGATGATTTTCACCAGTTAATTGATAGATGCAAAATTAAAAATAAATACATAATTTGATAATTTCAAAATTATCCTACATGATTTAGATAAACCCATATGAATCTTAATTGACCACTAACTTTAAAATGTTCTATGTGAATTTCAAACTCTATTGCATCCGTTCTATTTAAAAAAAATATGATCCCTTCCCATATAATAATGATCACGGTTCAAAGACAAAAATGCAAAAAAAAAACATTCAAGAGTTATTCTATAAAATCGATGATGAGACATTTACACCATGTTTGAAAACCTTTTAAGTAAGGAATTAGGTCGGAATTGAATTCCATCCGGAATTAAATTTCAATTTTCATGTTTGGAATGAATTAGTAAACAACAGAATTGAATTGATTCTCATATTTGGAATCAATCAAAATTGAAATCAATTGTTATACTTTTACCATTTTATCTTTCAAGCAAAATGAAGATCATCAAGCAAAATGAAGATGAAATTTGTTTTATTAAGAAGAGAGCAGTCCGAAACGGCGCTGAGCAGCGAGCAGGGTTGCAGCAGTCCGAAAAGGTACTGATTTGTTTTATTAAGAGGGGTGAATTAGTAATTTAAAATTTGAGAGGGAATTCACTTCCCAAATCAGACCAAAGAGGTCTGATTTATTTGGTGGTGGGGGGGTGTTTCCTTTCCAATTCCTTCTTAAAAATTACTACCAAAGGAAGGAATTGAATTCCAATTCTCAAAAAAATTCTAATTCTCAAAAGAATTCCAATTCTTTCTTTTCTAAACAGGGTGTTTAAGTTCTAGATTGACCAACCACTTTTAACTAAATATTTGTAATGGGTTCGACATGTTGGTTCAGTTTGACTCAAATCAATTTATAGCCGCCACCTCCCATTCCAAACCCTAATAATCCCTGATCACACTTTCCGTTTGGGGGATAGATAGCAATGGAATCCAGTGTCTCCGACGCCGGTGCCGACGTCGTGGCGGCATCACTTCCTTCTAACGGATGGGATTTCACATGGTTAGTTCTTCCTCACCCTGTCTTGTTGCTCAAGTTCCGATCTTTTCTATAAAAAATTCAGCTTTACTTTCCCATGCATTTATGATGTCACCGTTTGGAGATCTCTTTTCCCTTGATGTGTTGGAATCTGCGAAGTTCTTTCGTTCTGTAGCCTTCTGAGGCTTTGGGATCTGCTTTAGGAATCTGCTAAGGCAATACTATGCAACAAATGCTAAGCTCTAAGTTGGAACGAAGGGAGTGTAGCTGAGTTGCGAGGATTATGGTAGATGTGAGATTAATTTGATCAATCTTATCTGTGTCTACATTTGGATGTAGCATATTCGCAATGAAGATGTTGGTGTCTATTTTCCTTCCTTCTAAGCTTCTTTATGCTATTGTTGAGTAAGAAACACTAAATGGCATGAACGAGGGGTTCTTTCAGTTACCGTTGGGATTTTGGAAGAATCAAAAAATCAATATGTACTTGTCTTCGAGCTTTGATTATAGTTTCTTTGTTCCTTGAGGCACTACATGGTGCATGAGACAGTGTAAGAAATTTCATCATGAACTTTTATATGACAATTGAAAATGATTTCATCTGCGATATTGATTTGTATAAAAGAATTTAGCCTTACAACAGACATGGCAAGTAAAACATTGAATCTTTGTGATTAGATTGCTAAATAAGGTTTGGGGAATGATGTTGCATCAGATGAATTTTTATTCACGCTGATTAATGACAGATGAAGCCTTAATACCTTAAAGTTATTGAAAATGGAAATAGTAGACATCTCAACTTTTTGTTTGTCATAAGTGAATGTCTGTTTCTGTGATATATACCAAGGATTAAAATTTTTTGTGACGTTCGACTACGCCGTATCTCTTCTAATTGATCATCTTAGTCCCACTTCATTGAGGCACTACATGGTGCATGAGACAATTTAAGAAATTTCATCATGAACTTTTATATGACAATCGAAAATGATTTCATCTGTGATACTGATTCATATTAAAGAATTTAGCCTTACAACAAACATGTCCAGTAAAACATTGAATGTTTGTGATTAGATTGCTAAACAAGGTTTGGGGAATGATGTATCATTGGATGAATTTTTATTTGCGCTGTTTAATGACACGTGAGACCTTAATACCTTACATTTATTGAAATGGAAATGTAGACATCTTACCTTCTAGTTTGTCATAATTGAATGTCTGTTTCTGTGATATACACCAAGGCCTAAACTTTTTTGTAGCGTTCAACTATACCTTATCTTTTCTAATTGATTTGGCCTAATATTATTTCATGTCAGTCCCACTTCATTTTAATTACCACATCTATGTTCTGTCGGCAGTGACTTTGAAGTTGATTTTGGATCAAATGAGAATGCAAATATAGCAGGTTCCGCATTAGCTGTTGATAAGGAGGTTTGCAACTTTAACACTCGTTACTTCTGCACAAGTTGCATCCTTGTGGATGCAAGACAAATAGAATACACTTTATTCTTATAGGATAAATTGATTACTATTATCTGTCGATTCAATGTTCAGCTGCAGCCGGACAAGGTTAAGAGGCAGATATCCATTTGCGATGCAAAGCTTAAAGTGTAAGTTTATCGCATGTCTACTTTCTATCCCTTTTCTTCATACTTGACTTATTTTTCTTTGTTAATGTAGACATTTTGAAGCAGTGGAGGCTAGGTTTCTGCGCGCATCATTTAGCTCATTCGTGGACCTTTTGATTCTTACTACGCAACTCATCGAAGAGTATGGCTGCACACCAAATTAAGGTCATTTTGTTAGAAAAAGAGGATCATTTGCCAAGTATTCCATGTGAGTCTTCATATATCTGTATTGTAATTCTTCGTAACTAGTTGGTGATTATACAATCTTCTCATCATGTTTCCTTCAGATTAGTTAATAGGATTCTGAGATTTCCTGTGGCTTCTTAATATTTACTTTGAATAGTTTCTTCGTCATGAGTCACAGTCCAAGTCCCCGCGTTTGCTACCTTTGTCGTCGTGGGACATGTAGAGTCTCACAATTTGGGGTTGGATGCATTCTCTGATTTTGACAAGGTGCTTGCAAACTGTTGGCTCATTTGTACCGCTACTCTCACCCAACCTCGATCACTCTTTTGTCGCCGATCCTTATCATGTTGCACTCTGAATCCAACTCGGGGTAGGTTCCAAATCCTCAACCACATGTGTCAACCCTTGGTGTGCCGATTCTTCTTCTTCCTTGAGCCATTGGAAAGAATCTTTTTTGTATACTCATGGTTTAACAATACCTCTATAGTCGATATCGGGATAGATCCCGTTGTCCGCTTCCATAGCATCTGGGGTTTCTGAAGCTCGAGTCGCTGCCTCTCCATTTTCGTTTTCGCGTGTGGCTGCCTCTCTCGACTTACCACCCTTACTCTTACAAATCACATATATCACCATTCGCGCCACTCCTAAGAACCAAATGACAGTGGGAATCAATTCAGAGGTACAAGATGTTAGCAAAACATTACGCAAAGATAGTGATCGATTACTAGATGTTAATAGAATTTTACGCAATTCATATCTAGTAAGTCTCTTCTATGTCGATCTTCCTTTTGACAAATGAAGTGTTTTGTTTAATTTACCTCAACAAAAGTATCCTTTCCAAAGACTCCATATCACGTTAAGAAGAACAATAACGACATACTGAAAGGGCAAAGCACACTTAATCCTCTCTAATATGTTCACAATTTTATTGAAATTATTGCAATTTTATTGAAATTAATACAACTTTATTGAGATCGTTCCTTTTACTAGTTGATAATGAAAAAAAAACATTCTATTCAGTTTTGTAACTCAAGACGTGTTATAAGAATAATTGCAATTTATATTAGCTACTAAATCTTTTTGTTCTTAGCTTTCCATAAAATATAATCTAACTCTAAATGTCGATATCGAACTCATAATGATACGGAGAATACGGAGAACGTCGATTTCAAACTGTACCCACACAAATTCTAATAGGATATCAGACAGATGCGTTTAACACTGTGATGAACTTCAGAAATCACAAACAAATATATGCATTCGCCAAGCCGGCGAGTCTAGTCCTCAGCCAATGTTCTGAAACTGTTAGATTATGACGATAATGCTATAGAAGTAAAAGTTTAGGAAAGGATGGAAAAAGATTACCTCACAAGCTAATAATATAACAAAACACCACCGTTTGATGCCGACATTTTCCATCTACAAGTTACCTGCCTTCTGTGTGTCGCCGCGACTGTTCGACTCACGAGTTTCCTGCACCTGAACTGCTGCTACCAGTGCCACTGCCTGTCCTACTCATTTCCTTCGCAGCAGATGCAACAGCTTGGAAGTCAGGTGCTGTCTCCCAGGTTCCACCTCTTCCCCAACTTGATCGCCTATGGTGCTGTGTAGGTTGCACTTCCATGCCTCCCGCGAAAGCCTCCCTGCTTAAATCGGGGGAAGTTTCACTGAGCTCGCCGTCCTTGTCATCCATCATGTTTCTGCTGCTTAGACCCTCTTCGTTCTCACCAACTTGTGTGACTGCCCTTAGTTCATCCCACGTCACTGGCTTCCGGCCCATCTCAATGTCTCCAACAGCTTTTCCCACGTTTGGGCTCATGAAACCTCCAACCGAGGAGCGCGGTTGAAGTCCTTGTTCCTGTGACACTCTTGCACGGAAGTTGTTCTTTGATGGAGGTATGCTTGTACAAAAAATCTCCTTAAAATTCTCCACGATGCCTTTGTTATATGGGTTAGCTCTCCGGTCATACCGGTATCTGAAGTTCTCATAAGTTGTCTAAAAAGGACAGAAAATTGAGAGTGACCGTGGAAGAATGCTTAAACAGTTTTTAATAGAAAACAGCCACAAACATTACCTGATTGGTGCTCATCAGATATAAATGGAATACGGACAGACCTCCGACAAACCAAACGGATATAAAAGTGTAAATTACGAGGACAATGGAAGCTGGAGTCTTGACCATTGCTCTCCAAATAGTTATGTGCTCGGCATTTCTGATTTTTACTATGCACACCCAGGATAATCCAAACACATAGAGGCACAACAAAGTCGTTGAGAAGACAAACATATAGAAGAACCTATAGTTTCTCTGCGTCAAGAATAAATATTAGTAATGACCATTGAAACAATCTCGAATATTACTAATCCAGACAACAAACCTAGATTGTATCTACTACAAGGTCTTGTTAGTAATTATTAGGCAGCTTTTTGCAAATTGAATTGAATTGGTCGAGACATTAAATTTAAATCAAGGATGTGAGATTTTGCAGCTCACCAGTCCAATGCATTGACCAACCCATGGGCAATGATGATCAAAGTGTTCCACACAGTTGTTACAGATTGAGCAGTGAGAGCAGCGAGGAGGTCGGTAGAGCATGCAGGTATCACAGTATTTAACCTTTACAGTCATACCATTAACAGTTACATCCATCATTCTTGGTAATCGAAATTGTGGAGTTTGAACACCTCCAACTTCACCACCACACTCAACTATTTCTGGCTCTGGAGGATGTGCACTGCGAGGTACTATTCCAGGGTCTCTACCGGAGGCAAGAAGTAATAGAGTTAAATCCTGAAATGTAAAGCCTCAGTCATACTTTAAAACCACAGAAGTCCAATAGGCATTTCTTTTTAAGTTTCCAGCCTGGTGGTAAGCAGGATATAGGGAACCAAAAAAAAATACCATGCAACAACAATATTATCAAATATCTTTTTTTTCATTTTTTAAAATTCCATCTTTGAAAATTTCTTATATTTTTGTATAAATTATACCATCCAGTTTTTCTAAAGCTAGAAATAAATTCTTAAAGTCCATATCCAACAATATTGGCTAATGTTGATTAATTAAGCATTCTTGACTTAAAACTCAAACTTAAAAACTTTTTGAAGTCACACCTAATTGTCCTACACCAAGTATATCGTTATACAATAAACAAGCATGAGATAGAAATAAGATTAATTACTAATCCTTTAATATGTGCATCCTGAGTGTTAAAATACCAATCTCAGGAAATTTATCTTTACTGGATTTCCTTGCATATCCACGGCATATACTGTGGTAGATGGTGGACCATGATAGTTATAATTCTTTTCTGTGTTTCAACTGATCTATAACCATACATCCAGGAAATAATTCTAACTGCAGACAGTATTGATCAGATAATTACTAGAAGTCTAGAAAGTAGAGACTATGTTTCCATGATAATAGATAGGCGAAGGCTACTAGATGGAGTGCCAGTTATCAACATTAACATTTTGACTTTTGAGTGTAGATCTCCCTGGGACTAGCAATCCAAGCTTTATCAGAATACCTTATGACAACAACTTTCTGCAGTTACTATCTAGCAAAGTACATGCAATCTTTCTCATTAATTTCCTGTGATGGAAAAAAAATAATAGTTATAGGTAATTCAATAACTTGTCTTCTCTAATTGTAGCACATCTTCCTGTACTCACCCCTCTTTGGCCACTAAAACGTGTCCATTCACCTCACTTCATCAATTTAATGCTGTTTAGACATGTCTTAACCATCTTAAGCATCCATGTGAATGCCAGAACTTTTTCAAAAACCATAAGCATGTTGCATGTTAACAACCCAATGGTTAATCCCAAACAACATTCGTTACATGTGTATTTTAGTAAAAGTTGAAACATGACACAGAAAGGTACAACTTTTGTTGGCTTGCCAGGATATCGAAATCAAACTCCATCCATTCGAAATTCAGACAAACTAATCTCATTTTCATATAAACTGTGGTTATTAGTTGATATTTTTTCTCGCAAAGTTCTACAATTCTTCTGCTTGATTTTTAGATAATGCATGAGGACATATCAGCCTAAATTAAACTATAACACACTCATATCAAGGGTAGATCATTTGTGATGGTTCATAGTGTTTCCATTCATGATTGTTGATAGGACTTTGCCAGACCTTGGTCCTTTTTCCTAGAGTACTTTACATTAGTATTGCGTTGGCTTTACTCAGAAAATAAGCTTTATAGCTTGGTAGTGATCGTCTCATAAAAACATCATTCCTAAAGTGCGACACCTACAACTCTTACCTTGCTGCTGCTTCTTTCATTTTTTCTCTTCCTGTTCGCTATTCTTCTCAACTTTTTATGAATTCATATTGACCTATGAGTGGCACTTGTACACATCATTAAGAAAATATCTTTTAACAGAGGGAATAGTGCAGATGTCTTGGATGATTATCTAGGGGAATGTTATCAAGAATAAATCCAAAATTATCTAGAATTTAATTTTTAGTAAAAATAACCTGGTCAGAGAACTAAAAATAAAAAACCTATGAGATAAAAATAATTTTTGCTATATCTATGCTAGATTGTAGAGGCATCATAAGGAACCAAAACAAGTGACACGAGACAAGGATACAGGTGCTGGCCATTATTTAGTAAATTCAAATCCTCAAATTACTACATACAAAAAAAAGGACTAGTGATGTCAATTCTTCCTGATCACTTTACTGTGCTCAACAGTAGTAGGAACCAAAGGAACAGATCACATGATAAATAATATTAAGACCTAATTCATACAAAGAGACAATAGCAACAAATTGAGCTCCCTTTCAAGGAATCATCCAACTGCCATCCTGTCTAGAAAGAACATAAAAAGGGCATCCATGACCCAAATTTTCTCTACTAACCCTAGTCAGTTCATGATTCTCTTTAACTCATCTTCACCATTCCATCAAACATGTATCACTGCTTCTCTTCCAAAACCTTTTCCTCTCAACTCCTACGCCGTCCTACCTACATTTCTCCAAGTACAGCTCAACTTAAAAGTTCGTCATCCTTCCCCTACCACAAATCCATGGCTACAGAGAACTGAAGTTGCTAGAGATGTCCAAGTTCAGGATGTGAGGCACTACATCAAAGCAAAGAATCTAACATTTTTAAGAGCTAGCATCCTTCGACCATTTAAAAACATTCAACCATATCGTATTCAACTCCATCAACATTGTAAGTTCAATGTAATGCTTAAATAAAAATTCATCAAATCAAAATGTAACTATAACATTAATTTTGTATCATAACTACAAATTAGGAGATAGTCACAGCCATTAAGTGTAATTTTAGTACAGGAACGTGTAAGGGAAAGAAATAATTAAACTAGATGCCGCATGCCATTATCTTGAGGACTAAAGTGTAAAAATGAAATCTTTGCTAGTCAAGAGACTGAATAGTAAAATTGATTAGCTTTTAACAAATCATCCATATGTTTATCTATACATATACCATATAACCCAACTGAACAGACAGCACATCAGATTTTAAAATTAATCTTGTGCATTGGATTGACTATCGAAAGTATCTTCATTTTTTATATAGAATGAAAATTAAATAGACCATACATTTTCTAGATTGGACACTGTTTGCATTGACTTGTTTATGGGGTTAACCAAACTGAACAGACACCACATTAGATTGGAAAATTATATTTTTTTTATTAGATTGTCTATTGAAAGCATCTAAATTTTTCATATAGAATAAAAATTAAATAGATTATAATTTTTTTAGTTTGGCCATTATTTGCATTGATCATTTATACGGGATTAATCATATTCCAAATAAAGTATTTAATTTTTTAGGATCCCTAACCAAGTTGATTCCTATTATATCTCATATTCAATATATCAAATAAAGACCAAGGCAAATTTAACACACACACAAACACATATATACATGATACTATTAAACCATTTCAGAGTTGCTTGTTTTTTATCACATGCAGCACCTAGAAGAAAGGAAGCAGACCAGAAAGATAAGAAATTATTTCTCATTTGTTTTGAATTATAAACATCTGGAAGGTTATGTCTCAGACATGGACTTCACATCAATAATGAAATAAGTGTCTATTGGTTCATAGAACAATGATCAACTGCCTATCTTATCAAACTTAATGTACAAAAAAAATAGAGCAACATCTTTGTGGCAACCAAAACTTAAGAAAATTTCTAAGTATCTCATGAAAACAGCAAAGAAGACTAGATACTTGTTTTCTGAAAAACAGCAACTAGATATAGCATTCAGATGAGTCTTGGTAAATATAGGGATAAAAAATACTTACATAAATAGTGAAGACGATAGCTACTGCCATTACAGGTATACCCAGAGAATTAGAAAAATCATCCATTAATTTTCCAGCAACAAATACACAGAAGATTGAAATAGGAGCGACAATCAGGAATATGGTGAGAAACAATGATCTCACATCAGGGCCAAATATAAACCTCCCTTGAAGAAAAAATATCTGCATAAAATAAGCAAACATGCATAGGGGATCCAAAACATAATGTTTCAGGAAGATTAACAAAATGAGTCAAAACTCAATAATAATAAAGCATGAATGAAGAGAATTATTCAATTTAACCGACCAGCATAATTACAGTATGAGAATGGTTATATATGATGAAGTTAATGTAAACTGGTTTCTACTAGCTTCTACGCTTTGCCAAGTTCCTTGGTAGGTACACTACAGTTAAAGCAGCTAGCATTGTATCTACAGGTCCCAGCAGCCATGTATGCACATGGGTAGTACACCGTATACATAGTGTATTTTCCACTAGAGCCATAACATCCAAAGTCATATGTATATCTTTAAAAAGTTTCTTAGTACTCTTAACTTCATTTGTGATGAATAACAAAAAAAACCAAAAAAGAAAAAACATCCTCCTCAGGATCATCATGTAGTAATTTTCTAACTGTGAATTCTTGCACATATCAGTAATTGTATAGACATCATCTCCTTCCCCTTCAATGTACGGTCTCAACATAGATAAAAATGGTTCAATAATAAGGCAGAATACGGACTAAATGATTGAAATAAAACATGACAGTAAAACCGTAAATTGATCAGAGTAAAAAACGAATCCAGTTGCATATCAACTTATTCATATAAACGCCTACTCCTACATCGCAGTTTGCATTTGATTCTACGTGGCAACTGAAAAAAAGGGCATTTGAGAGCGCAAGCAATGGTCAAAAATTAACACACGAAATAAAGAGCTAAAGCCTCATATTTTCAATCCGCCACGGGGACAAAAACGAGAAAACCCTAATTTGGCCCAAACATCAAGTATCAAGATTCAACTGACTTAGCTGGGCATAAGCGTTAAGGAAGTCGGAATAAACAGATCACGACGTACATTGCTTCCCTTCCAAGCCTGGTACACCCTCGGCGCATCCGCCTCCGCCTCCATGCTCGAGGCAGCTAGACCCGTGCCCCGCGGAGGCGGGACAGCGTACATTTACTCTGCGCCGGCGTCTCTAAGACAGCTCGCAGATCCGGTGGGACCTCGAACAGGCACGAACCGATGAAGCGGATGGCAAAGATGGGACCTTTCCTAGGTTCCGATTTGGTAGCCGCAACGACACCTGCTGGACAACAGACCTCCTAGATTCCGGATGTCCCTCGAGGCCTCGGCCGATAGATTCAACGCCGCCCCCGCCGCCGCCTCTCCGGTGAGCCGAGAGAGAGAGGGAAAGAGAGAGAGGGAGCTACATCCTTCATTTTTCTACCCATTTATTTCACACTGCTTCAGATCACCTGTCGATGGAGAGTCCTCATATACGTGTAATCGCACGAATTCTCTTGTAATGACGTCATCACCCTGAGGTTTTTGTGAGGAGATATGGTGTCTCCTGCCCAGAGCCTACAGGAAATATGTCTATTTTGTGTCCCTAAGCGCCGCATGGTGAGTACTACGCGGATTGCATACTGCCGTTCGATGGCAAGAAACTTTGGATCGATAACGACGGCCATCATTTATGTTGGGTTTATTTGTAGCACTGCAGTTATTCTAATTATTTTTTTATTTTTTAAATAATTTCAGTGTTATCATTTTTTTAAATCTCCCCTCTTAAACTTTATTTTTAATTTTTATATTAGAAAAAATTCATTTTATTCATGGTATATAACAACATTCCATTTATTTCAACTCCCTAATACATATTAATTTATCTAATTATTCATATTATTTTTAAATATAAAAAATTTATAATGAGGTATAATTCTTCCTAAATTCAGTATCATATAATTAGAATCTAGTATGTTATATCAAATTGAGTATAATTTTGTTTTAAAATTTAGTTGATCGAGAATTGATCAAAGTTGCCCATAATTGATTAGAGCTACTCAGAGAGCTTCGATCGATTAAGAATTAATCGATAATCGATCAGTTGTATTTATCATGAGAGCACATCACTCTTACTTTTATAAGTATAAAAAGTCAAAAAAAATAAGTTTAATTCTTCTTAAATTCAACCTATTTAAATTAAAATTTAAAATATTTTTTTTATCAAATTTAGCATAATTCTTTTTCTGCCTCACCAATTGATTAGGAGTGCATACTAATCAATTAGTTTAGGATAAATTAATTAGGTTGTACTCAATTTCATAGGAAATATACTAGATCTTAGTTAAATGATGTTAAATTTAGAAAGAATTATATTTTATTTTGGACCTTTTATATTTTAAAAAATTGAGGGTAATTCAATAAATCGATAATGAAACACATAAAAACTTTGTATGTAGTGAATGAAAATAATTTTTTTTTGACACAGGTACTAAGGAATGAGTTGAGTTAGTATGTAGGAAGTTTAAGATAATTTTTCCTTATCATTTTACCTATATACTTTCATAAATAATAAAAATACAATATAAAAATAAAATCAAAAATAACTATTATCTACTCACAAACATGCACTATTTGCATTCCCTTTCAAGTTGCAAAGGAGTGCTACTCAAATATTGACCCATTCTTGAACGTCCCTCTTGGACAAACACATTTATTATTATTATTTTTTATAATAGATTTTCAAATTTTCAAATCAATTAATTTAGAGATATCAAATTTTCTCATTAACCATTAGAATAAATCAAAAAGTACTCATAAATATTCATAACAGTCAATATTTTTATATTTATTATTTTAAAAACCCTATAAGATGTAATAATCTTAGTTAAAATTTAAATTTTAAATATCAAATTAACTATTTGAAAATTTTAATGGCTACACCGTAACTACTTGAAGGGTTTGAAGGGATATAATTGTGTCCCTAGTTGCCCGGGGCAGAGGAACAAACACAATGACTTACCTATGGGAACGCCTTTTTTCTTATTAAAAATGTATATCAAAAAGTTTAACTATTAATTCTCGAAAACAAAACTTCCAACTTAAAGCAATTACTCGCTACAACTTCATTGTTATCCTACATTTTTTTTCCAAGCAAATTAAAAAAAATGAAAAAACGATTAACGAACCTCGAGCGATCAATCCGATCCCTCAAAAATTTTTCTACCGACCGTTAAAATAAATCAAAAAATACTCATGATGGACGATCGAAAAGCTCAACCTCCCAAGCAAATAAAGCTTTACATTTGAACGATT
The DNA here is from genome assembly GCA_024364735.1 of Boesenbergia rotunda. Taxonomy (NCBI): domain Eukaryota; kingdom Viridiplantae; phylum Streptophyta; class Magnoliopsida; order Zingiberales; family Zingiberaceae; genus Boesenbergia; species Boesenbergia rotunda. The sequence goes on from JAGFNQ010004634.1 coordinate 190,035, forward strand.
AAGGATGAGAAAAGATCAATTAAAACGTTACTAAATCAATCAAATTTAAAATTCAATTAATTTAGAAATTTAATTTTTTTAAAAAAAATCTGCTAAATTTTGATTTTAAATTTATAAATTAAATTGATTAAATCGAATCATATAAGTCAACCGACAGTCGATTGATATATTTAAATCAACGGACTGATAAAAAAAACAATTGATTTGTTCCACGTTGATGATAAAACAAAATTTAATTTACTTAATTTTAATTTCTTCAATTCAATTATAAAACTTTATTTGACTCGTACGTTTAAAAATTTAGATCTAAATTAAATGTATAGATCATGAAAGAGTGAGCTTGGAAAGGTTAGAACTGATCAGCAATTTATTCACTAAAATATCCAAATTTCATTTTTTTTTTCTTAACAAATGATCACTTGCTTGGCACAAATTCACTGGGTTAATTTATCCAACTAATTCAATAACTGAAAAAAAAAATACCCCTTCCAAAGTTTAAAAATTCAAGTCGATTGAGAGGAAACCCACAAGATTTGACCGGACCAAAGTCAATTGCGGTTTGAGCTTAAACCGAACCAAATTGTCACCTAATTCCTCTCAAATAGGTTGGTCCAGACCAATTCTCTACAGTGTTTTTAGTAACATCCTAAAAAGTGAAGACAAAAAATAATAATAATAGTTTCCAGAAACTGATTGATTTGAATTTTAAATATTGAACCAAAGTGTAGCTGTGCATTCAATTTCATAATAGCCATCAAATATTCAGATTAATTAGAATTATAATAACAATATGAACTTGCATTAACCAAATTAAAGAGATCAGACACTTATAATGAACTAAAAAGGTTATCTCAACTTCAAAATGCTTGATTAATCAGAAACTTTAAACCAACAATATCGCCAGCCCATAAAAGAGGCAAACCTATGAAATTGAAACAAGCTTTCGACAATTTGATCACTTTCGTATAGAGTTTATACGGACAATCTAAGATGAGTAGAGTTGTCTAGGGTTTACCCATTTGGATGCATGCTTTACAGAAAGTAAAATAGATTAGGTCCGATCGGAGCAGAGCGTTTCAAGAGCAAAGCTTTTCAAGAGCCAGGTTCTCATCGCCATTGACACTCTTCAGCGTGCTCCTCACCAGGTTCTCTGGGAAACCCATTTCCACTAGCTTCTGAACCTGAACCCAACAGATGATGCTACATTCAGATTCTAGTCACTTGTGTTCATATAAATTGAAGCAACCATAATGATCTGGAAGAGTTTAATGCCTTTGCTGCGTTTGCAAGAAGTTGATAACTAATTTGAATGAGGATAGTCGTTCTAAGATTCAGTTGACATTACTCAAAAGATACAAAAGAAAAAGGTGTGATTGTCCCATCAATATTTTTCATTCCCTTTTCGTCCATCGCTTACATTTGGGTCTCAAAGCTTGGTTTACTTGGGGCAAGATAAGAAGGGGAGAAGAAAAGATCACAAACTTGCACATTGATTACAAATCAACATTTCACTTTTATGCATTTCTGGTTGATTTCCTCTTCTCCACTTCAGTTATGAAGCAAAGCAAACTAAGCCCTAAAGTAAATTTGAGCTTAGAGGCCCAATACTTTAGACACTTCTAGCAACATGAAATGTGTTGTGACATCATTAATGCAAGAAACCACAGCTAACGAGCATCTGGAGAAATATAATTGTATTTTCTCAAGTACAAGCAACAGGCTGAACAGGGTTCACAGATATCTATTCCCACAATGATTTGGTCATGGTGCAAACAGTCAGCCAGAAATCAAGTCATCTATCAAGTAAACAAATATCACTTCCTATGCGCTTCTACTCCTAGTCAGATGGAAATCAGCTACGAAGGAAACAAATATCACTTTCTATGGCTTCTATACAACTGCTTTTACCACCTTCAACATCAGAGAGAAATGCAACAAGCCTAAAGGACTGCTAGATATTCATGTCTTCTATAATCTAGTTTTCTTGTGCCTATAATGGTTTAGTTTTTTCTTTCCATTTTTGTTCACTCTCCCCCTTGCTTGTACACACTTCATTCTCTGACCAATTTGGCTAAGAGGAGTCCAGTGCGATGACTGTTCCTTCTGCTGTCAAATGTTTCCAGATTTTTGGATACCTTGTACACCTAGTCGCTATAGCCTGCCTTACCAAGAGTACATAAAACCTGACCCAAATAAATCTGAACTAAAAGTTCAGTTTTTTATTTGGACCTAGTCTAGTCTTGGATCTTGGTTAAAAATCACTAAAAAACAGTTTAACTATTTCACTAAAACTAAGTCAATGTCATAATTTTTTTGAAAGAAAAATCCAACCTCACCCAAATTGACTGGATCAAATCATAATTCAATTTTAACAAATAAGTCATCAAACAACTAAGGGAAAATTTTCAAAAGTTTATTGAAATAAAGAAAATTAGTAAATATATGAAAAACAAGTCCCGACCAATAAGAACTAAAAGAAGAAAAAAAAGAAAAGGTCAAACCTATCTAGATTGGAATTTTTTTAGTTGGTTCAAGTTGTTTCCTCTAAACCATAACATTGGAATCAACCAATCTCAATCACAAGGTATCAGCCTATCCATAAGTAACATGTATATATAACACTCAAACTAAGTATTCTTTTGTACTGGTAATTAGCGGCTACAACCCAAGTAGGCCTCCAGCTCAATGATATTTTTTAGCCACTCAGAAAATTCGATTAACAAAACCATAAAGGTTAAGTTCGCTTTACTAAATTAGACCCTTATTTAACTTATATAATAACATCAAATTCATGCGGCCAACATCAGCTCGCAGCAGACTGGCTGGCGATTTGATTCATTCTAAGTAAAAGGAATTTAAATGAAATAAATACTAAAGTTGATTATTATAATCCATACCTTTTCTTCAATGCCAGAAGATGACCCTTTAGCAAATGCTTCTGTCCAATACCGAGCTGTAGCCAGAAATGTGTTGTACTCTTGCAGATACTGCACCAAGTAGACCAAAAAACAAAAAATGCAAAACTGAAGCAATGAAACCAAGCGTTCTCAGGCATTAGCCAAGAGTAAAAAAATGGTAAGTTAGACCTGCTTGGCGACAACAGCATCTTGGGGGTCATCAGGAGCAGGCGCTGAGAGTAGAGCTTGCAGAGAAAGTAAAGCTGTTTTTAATGTGAGGGCAGGACTCCACTGATCCTTGAGAATGTCCAAGCATATGGCCCCATTTTGACTACTAATGTTTGGGTGCCTTCAACAGAGATATGCAAGTAAACAATGTAGACATAGTTGGCTAGAGTCAGCAAGCGGTCCATTATTCCCAAATTTACAATGGAAAAGCAATAATCATATTTTTCTGCTACAAGTAATAAATGAAGCTTAATATATCACAAAGACACTGATAGATGAATAAAATAGATAGCTTGAATAAATTCTATCCTTTCAGAACTCTAGTTATCCATCCAATATAATCATTCAAGATTATAATTACCGCAAAGAATTAGTAATCACACAGTAAAAATAGTGATATAAAAAAAATACACTAGCTGTGGCAGGAAGATCATAAAAAGAACTTGAGATCAAACATAATCCAGTAACAACACTGTTTCATTTTTTAAATGAAATAAGGGAGGAGCAAGCAAGCTTCTAGGTGAAGCACTTTTCAGCATAAATAATAGTCCAGGTAGGTTAAAACCATTGCTAAAGTGGGCTAAAACAGTGCACCAGAAATAAGGAAAAAAGAAAATTCACATCTGAAGTGCAAAGTTGTATGAAGTAGAGGCATAACACAAACTGTGAGAATAAGATCATTGTTTAGCATCAACCAATTATGAATTATCATCCACCACCAACTCAATTCCATGAGATTACCAAGTCAAAAATAATGTGGATGTTTCAGTTCCTCAAGCCAGAATGCTAATACCAAGTATTCAACAACTTTATTTTCATAAATTGTTTTGTCAAATAAACAGCTAAACATACTAGATAACAAATTAATAAACCTCAACTGACTTATAAGTATCATGGATATAATTCACAAAACATCAAGAAAAAAGCATAATAAAGCATCAAGCTAAGTATTGATGAATGAAATATCCATACCAAACTTTTGTAATGAATTGCATTTTAGGAGGCTCAAAGGGATACCCACCTGCAACAAATTGAACTCCATCATTAACTCTGAGAAAAATATTTTGAAAAATGAGGAAACAGTTATGAAGCAAAAAAATTAAGTACCAAGGGAACAAGATGTCAATGAATACCAGTATATTAAAATTTTGGGGTAGTGTTATGACAAAGTGGAAAATGAGTAGAAAAGGATCACAAATATGAAAAAGATGGCATACATGAAAACTTGATGTATCAAAGAAACAAAAAAACATTCAACATCTCAGGGGTAATGTAATGGCAGAGTAGAAAAGAAGTGTCTGGCATTGATCATAAATCTGAAAAAGATGACATGTATGATGGTGAGACAAGTATCCAGATTCCAGCATACAAAATACATGTGCACATTATGTAGATCAAAGATGTATGGAGATAAATAGGGGGGAATGCTAATTACACCAACGATAAATCCTGATAGACTACATATAAACATAAACATCATAAACCATTTGTCATATACTACATGGAGTACAAATATTGACAATCTAAAGCCTTTTCTTTTATTCTATTGCATTACCATGTTAAAATGAGACTCAAAAATGCTATATTGAGGAGGCAAGCTTATTTGAATTATTGAGTGCAAAAGGAGATGGCAGGAATTATGAATGTACAGAAGTAATGGCAACATAATTGAATGTAAACAATAGACGCAATGGTAGAAAAAATTTAAGTGTCACAATATAAAATTGGATGAAGGGGTAAAGTTCACGGGTTTGAGTCTCGAAAACTGCCTCTTGCAAAGCAAGGTAAGGTTGCGTACAATAGACCCTTCCCCGAGACACCACATTGGCGGGAACTTCGTGCACCGGGCTACCTTTTAATCTAAAATTGGATAACAAGAAAAGATTGTTGTTGTAGAAACTAAAATATTTTTGTTCTAAATGTATTGCTAAATCATTTCACTTTCTAGGCTCTTGCAACTATTAGTGATATTTCTAAAGATAAATACAAGCCCAATGTACATTCCATATTTTTTTTACTTTCAAACTAATGATAAAACATGGAAATTCTTTTTGTTGGATGTTTATGAAGCCAACAGCCAACATTACTTGTAGCAATTCCCTAGTTAGTCTATCTTACTTTTATCTAACTACATATGCATAATCAAGTTTACTAGGCAATAAGCCTCATGTGCAGAGCTTATGTTGATTGGGCACCACTTTCCCTTTCTCTTACACGTGCAAAAACCAAATATATGTATTCTTCGGAGGAAAAATTCCACATTACAAAATTAGGTATCTTCCACCATTTTCTCCATCTTTTTCTCATTTCATGGAAATCCGTAAGATCACAACTAAACTCGTTTTCAAAACAAGGAAAGAGAACCGAAAGTACGACAAAAAACAGAGGAGCGGTGCCAATCCCAATTGTTCCCGTTTCGGCATCATACAACCGCTTCAAAACTCTAAAGCATACCAAAAGGCGAGGATTTTTCACCACGGAAAATGAAAAAAAAAAAAAAAAAAAAAACAGGTGCGCGGAAACAAAAGAAAAAGTAACAAGGGCGATCGTACTGGTTAATCGGATATCGATGACGAAGGTGCCGCCCTCGTAGGGAGTGTCGACGGGGCCGGAGATGGTGCCACGGAGGTGCGACAGGTCGTTCCCTCCGTCAGCGAGGGAGATTCTGACGCCGGAAATGAATTCATCGCGGTTGCACTCCACCAACTCCTTCTGAACCCTAGAAACGTCCAACATCTTCCCAAATCCCCTCGAGTCGCTCGCCAACAACGAGGCCGGAGAGAAGAGGGAGCAGTCGCAATCCAAATGGAAATCCGATCCCTCGGCTCCTCCGCTTCACCCTTCGAGGACAAGGGCGATCGCTAGGAAAAGGAACACAATGGCAAGTTGCTTCTGCGGCCGGAAAAGAAAAGATACGAAAGACGCAAAAGACCGTGCGCTAAGGCTTTAAAGATTATATTTAATTATTTCAAAGGTTTAATAATTTAAATAAACCATTGTTATTTAATTTTTTAAAAATGAATAAAAAATTCAATTGGTAAACAACCGATATGGACTCATATGCTCATCTTCTTTGAGTCAGCAATTATACGAAAAGGTCGGAATACTGATCGTACTGCAAGAGTTTTGCAGTCAAATTCTTATCCTTTTCAGTTAGCTTTTGAAGTAATAACTTCTATATTTATATCTTTAAGCATATTCAAAGACGAGTTTTTCCCCCCTTGAAGTAACACAGAATTATTGGTTCTAACTTCTGATCAATCAATGTGCACGCTCTTATTTCCCTGCATGGTCTTGGAAGATTGGCAAACTAGTTATTCAAAGAAAAATAGGAGAGCAAGCGTTAACAGATATATCTAACCAATGCTCCTTCATGCTTAATATTCACAGGAGAACAAGATGAATGTTGTATATCCTACGTTCCATATATATACGTGTCGCCTGGAAATAAAGAGTCGCCACATTTGGAGGAACTTCAAACCATGCCACACTTAATTGTCCTGCGAGGATGGTGAGTGCAAAATAATCACTACAAATCAGAGATGCTAAGAACAATAAAAGGTCAAAAGGTCAGAGGACAAACCAAAAAAAAAAACCTGTAAGAGAACACCATACCCATGCTGATCTCAGATAGGGTACAGAATATCGTAATGTCCAGGTCGATACAGCAAGGTGAAGAGAGGCGGATGCTGCGCACTGTCTACGGTCTCGCTTTCGGGTCCAAAGTCAAAACCAATTACCAATGGGACACCGTCAGTCAAGCTCTGGTCAAGATTCTTCAAGCGTAGTGGCACTCCTAAGGCATCAGATAGAGCTCGGATCTCCATGTTTTCATTTTCTTCCCCCAGTGGTTCGACAGACCTCCGGCAGTACTAGAGGAAGGAAAAGGCAGAACAAGATGTCAGTGCACAGAAGACAAACTATCAGCTGTTACAGATGTTAAATGAAAGCGATGTCTATCTTTGTAGTTTTATTGGGCGCAACACTGAAGGATAGTCCTGATGGCCTAAGATGTTAATCAGTCCATTCTCAGGAAAAATAAAATAAGAATTCTTGGTTAGGATGTGAAGTAGTTAAATATAGAACTGTAAGAAGCTTCATCAGCCAAAGAGAACCTCTTCCACAGTTGTGTTTGACATCCCAGTGACAAATGGTTCGTAGTGGTCTTTTCTTCTGCACATTTCACAAGCAGCAGCCATCCTGAGGAATTTAACGACTGCCCAGAGAATTTTGTTAGAAGAAATGTAACTAATTTAATATCTACAACGAATGAGTTGAATAAATTTGGGGTAAATTTTCTCACGATTATTTGACATATCTTCGCGGCAACTCTGAAGAATCTGCGTATGACTAAAATTGCAAAAGGAACATGTTAGCTGAATTGTTTATCGCTGAAGGAACACCGGTTTGAAAATATCATCTGTCAGGTATGGAAGTTGCAACGGAAACTTACTTCAGCTTCCCCTTCCGAATTGTTGTCACTATCTTGATGAATACCTGAGTTTTTATTTTCATAGCCGTAAGTATATATTGTTCCATTGCTGGAAAAACAAGAATTAAAAATCCCAAAGCATCAACCTGGTTTCAGTTCAGAAAGGTTGAGCATATCCCAGAATAGGATGAGCGTTAATTAAAAACTATGCAGGATGGGACAGAAATTGGGAGTTACAATTCCTAGGCTCATCCCCAAGCAAGGTAAAAGAAGTTTCATCTTGAAAACTTGATCATCTGTAGCGATTCGCTGGCAAATTCAATTTGTTTATTCAATTTGCTTACAAATCCACTTAGCCCATTTAACTCGCAAATTCACTTAGCCTTTGGATTTATTCAATTTGCTTTGGCCTAATTGGTCTACCCCTGTTTGTCACATCCCGATTTAATTACCTCTATTTATTTTGTCCAATTGATTCAGTCGACTTTCCGAACCTAACTAATACACCTAGCCCAATGAACTCACCTAGTACACCTAACCAATTTAGGCCTGCTTGGCTTACTCAATCTATTAGACTTATTTTACTTGTTGCAACTCAGCCAATCTGTTCAGTCTACTTAAATAATCCCTATGTTTAAAATAAAAAATACCATCTATTCATCATGATTTGGTTATCAAATCTAATAACCTAATTTCACATGAAAGTATAAATAAGACATTAACAACAAATATATACAAATTCACTTCTATCAAAGTGGAGCAAAAGATAATATCGCTTACCCAAGCGAGTCTAATATCGCTGATCCCACAATAAAATATATGCAAGTAAATTATGGGAGACATTTTGCCCTAGTGCCCTTTGAATGAGGGAGGTGAAGCACCAACAAGGTATTTTGCATCCATTGGGAATTGACTCCAAAAACACATGTAGTGGAGTTTAAAACTTTTAATTGTACTATTACATATCATAATTATCTGCTCCTGTGTTTAATGACATTTATGCCATCCCAAATGTAAGTCTAAACCATGTGTTAAAATAGGTATTTATATTGCATTATTTCTTCACCCAAGGCAGAATTGTAAGATTATTAGATAGAATCATGTTTTAAGAAAAGAAAAACTGGAATTTTCAATATAACGCCAGAAAACAAAATTGTTCGAATAGTATCAATTAAAGCATTTCTATTACAAAAACAAATGAAGCAAAATATAATAAGAAAATGAAGAGGATTAGCACATCTTACGTCGCAGCAATTTGAAACTGTAATTGGCGACTTTCCAAGCTCAAGAAGCTTCTCCTCAACATTTCCGCAGTTGCAAGAACACGCGCCATCTCAGCATCATTTTGGGACTCCAAAGGTACTCCTAATTTCACATCACACATTACATATATATGAATTACTGCACAAACTGCAAAACATCATCCAGTTAGAGTTGCTTAAGGTTACCAAGTAAGCGAACATAAAGCCGCGGTAGAAACAATTTCCATCCCTTTTTACCCGCCTGATTCCACTGTGTTTTGACCGAAGAATCTGCTTGACACAGAACACAAATCCAGTGGAGTTAGGGTTACAATGAAGACTATGAATGCATAGAAACAGCAATTGTTTCAGATCGAACCTCGATCTTCTTCTGAAAGATGGAAGTGCCCGATTGGTACTCATCGGCTAATGAGGAAAGGGGCTCCTGTCAAGTATGAAGAAGCGATATTCAATTCATAGGTTTTAATAATAATGTAGCTTGATTTTGGAGCAACTGTGCAATCCTAACAACTCATCTAAGAAGCAATTCAAGTCGAGATTATTGATGCCAATCTAAAAACTCGAACCCTAGCGGCGCGTGCGGTTCAGATCAAGAACAGAGCTATCTATGAAAAAAAGGGGGAAAAGAGGGATATAACTGCTGGCATGGAGAAGAACGATGAATCAAAGAGGGAAAGCTAAGATCGCTCACCAAATCTCCGATATAAGGGATTTGGTCTTCCTCCTCGTCCACCTGTTCCTGCACGATGCGATGCCGTTTCAATGATCTAGAGCAAGAAACACGAATTTCAAGATCCCCGAGAACTCCCACCGCGATCTCGGGCTCATGATCCTCCGAGGACTCTTGTGGGTATGGATTGGCTGAGGAGTGGATCGACGCTGTGTCGCTGTCAAATAAGCGGAGAAGCTTGCGTGCTGAGAGAGCGGGGACCGGGGACAACGAGCGTGTAGACGATAACGGAGAGCGAGGAAGCCTACGTCTTGGGCCGTAGGGGACCGGGGACGACGGGGGCGTAGCCGATAACGGAGAGCGCGGAAGCCTAATTCTTGGGCGGGAGGCGATCAGGGGCAACGAGGACGGGGAAACCGGCGAGGGCAGCAATCGGGGTTGCTTTGCGACCTCGCCGCCGCCTTCTCCCTTATGGCTGGCGTCGTCTTCCTTCTCCTTCGCCATTTCGCCGGCGTCGCTCGCTTTGGGGTCCTCGGGAGGGCAAGACATCGAAAGAAATTTTCGAGGGAAAGGTTCGAAGCTCCCAGGCTGACGCGAAAGAACGGTCAAAGGAACCGGTATATATACACTTGTAACTGCGGCAGGCGCGGGAGGAGACCGACGCGGATTCCAAGAACCAGAAACCCGATACCGCCGCCACGGGACACCGTTATATCGGTACCTGTAACACCGTTACGGGCGTTTTGTTTTTCAAAAATAAATCTCTATTATTAACCTTTCTATTGATATACACAGACTACTAATATAAATATCATAATTAAAAGATAAAACTATGATAAATACATAATAAAAGAATTCGTATAAATAAAAATAAAAATATAATATGATAAAAGAATTCGTATAAATAAAAATTTGATTGTCGTTATTGTTATTTGAATTTTTTGGTTGTAATTAGTGTTAATGAAAAATAAAAGCCTTTTAGGGCCTTTATCCAACATAATTAGAGAAGATAACCATGTATAAAACAAAAGCATAATTTTTCATCATTAACATTTACAAAGAAAGTGAAGGGGGGACCCTCAAAATGGTAAAATTATTACGATGTGAAAGTCACGTATTCAAATTACGGAAAGACTATATATAATAACCTCTATCGAGGAAACCTCTTACAATGTGAGATAAGACAATGTGTAATAAGCTCTGTTTTGGAACCTGATGGATATTTTGTACATCAGATTGTCTTTTTAACATTTACAAAGAAAGTGAAGCAATCACTCTTCTCCGAGTTCCACCACATTAATGATCACACAATAGACACATCACTATTCACAATTACAATGCTATACAATTATATATGAAAAAAAAAAAAGAACAAAGAAAGAAAAAGAAAAGAAATCAATGAATATGCAGCTGAAGGCTTATTCATAACTTGCAGCTGATTGCAGATTGGAGTTCCCCAACAATGCTAAATGAGGTGATGAACATTTGAAAGGAAGCCATTTGTTTTCCATTAGGTAGTGAATAACTGGCTTCCAAGGGTCACAGTAGTAGTCCCTTCGCCCATGATGGTAGTCAAGCTCAGCTCTTTCTCGTGAATCCGGCAAAGTTCCAGTTCTATGAACCTCATGGACGGGCGTTCCTCGCTTTGCGAGTTCAGGCACCACGCAATTAGTCGCGCAAATGACCTCATTCCTTCAGGGGAGAAGTTGCTGCCCATCCTGCTATCGATGGGGATTGAGATATCACTGCCATCCTGATAGTTTTGCGCCTACAGACAAGCAGAAAAAAGATTTTTAGAAAGTTACATCGGAAACAAGATATACGAAATCAGTTCATAAGTTAAAAAGCAAAAAAAAAAATGAAGGAAACTTTTGCACATGATAAAGCAAAATGCAAAGATAGGACTTGTATTTGTAGTATGTCATGTTTGAAAACTAGGATTGTGCAAGAATGATTGAGACCATTGTCTTACAAACCACAACTGCGAACTGTTCAATGCAATGCCTATCACCATGACCACTTGCATGAAACATGTCAACCATATAGTTGGCAACTGTTGTGTTCCAAATAACAGCAACATTAGCTTGGTTTCTGTAAGGATTTAAACTTTTCAATCTATGCAGAAAACATAGTTGACCAACTGGTCCATCAGTTGAGATTTGCACAAACACAAATCTTTTCTCTTTCGTGTTTAATTAATATCTCAACAGTGGCGGCAAAATTGGAAATAAGTTTAGTAAAAGCAGCGAGTTCAATCCTTCACTGTCAGCCAACAGACACGCTGAAACTCAGACATCTTAGCAAATCACCAACAGTGAACTTCTGAAAAGGAATGATTGTGTTCAAGAAAAGAAGATAAAATTGAGAAAACACTGAATTCTATTAGAAAGAAAACCTTGTTCCTGTGTTTCAGATGTGTGAGAGCTCAGAATCATCTTAAGCTTTAAAGACTCTTCAGGATATAATTTTGCCAAAATTTAGGAGGATGCAAAATAATCAAACATAAACTATTTTTCCCTTTTAAAGGTCTAACAATAATAAGGCACCCCATAGCATTTATATCTTACTGATTAAGGATTGACAAATGATATCACAGGAACACATCTTTCGAAAGTGGATTTATTTTAGATTCATGTTGAAGAACTTTTGACACTGAAGGAGGTAGCACTTGTGCCTTTATCATGATTGTAATGCAATAGGTACAGTTTGCTCCTACTCCTAATAGAGTCTCCACGTAATGGCATCAGAGGCACAATAGCTAGGTGGCAAGTGTGTATATTGATTTCAAATTTACATATAGTTAGTTTCAGAAGTTGATAAAAAAAACACGCGCAAGTAAGCCTCTGTCAAACTTCAACATGTAAACTCGAATTATCAATTTTGAGTAATGAATCATATATTGGAACAAGATATTCTTGTCCATTATTTCTCATTGTAAGAGCCATATTTATCCCAACTATTTAGAGTCAGCTATAATTTATTGAGACTGTTGAAGGTGGAGACATCTTGCACAATATGCTAATGATATTTTTTTTCTATATCAACCATGAGGATTTTCCTAATTCATGTTTCTAAATGTTGAAAATTTGAATGGAAATTAAGAGGTGGAGAGAGAGGACTCCATTGTACATGGCAACTTTAATCCCACATTGGTAGTTTAAGGGCTAGTTGGTTGGTTTATATTGTTGCACATGCATGTATGATGTGAGCAAATACATGGGGAGAGGTTATCTCTCATGTGTGGTTACGTAGGAGGTGCAAATATAGGCCTTGGATTGCACTGAACGAAATTGACTCATGTGCAAACACAATCTACGTGCATTGAATGTCGGATCGGTCAGAGCAAAATTTGCCTTAAGTGGAACAACCAACATTTTTCCACATGGATTCTTTTTGCTTGCTGCTCACGAGGATAACAGAAGCATTAACTATTGTTAATGGCGATTTCGTAATCTCCCGAATAGTAATGGTCGCCTATTGATGGCCAACGGCTATCATTAAGCCTTGGGTATTGAATGGTCTTTACTCGACGTTCAATGTAGACAAGGGATGGTGCTCCTATACAAAGAGACCATGGTCGTGAACAAAAAGAGAGACACAAAAGAAAAGAAACTCCATCCACTTCGTTCCCTTGTTTTCTTCTCTATCATGCGTCCGCTCGACAGATCTACACGTGATAGCAATCGGGTACTATCTCAATTCGCCGCAATCCACTAGTGCTTGGTTGCGATCACGGTCTGCCGTTGTATCATGGGAAACAGGTGACCTGAGAAAACCTCGAAGCACAACCGGAGGTGAGGTGAATCTGTTTCAAGGAAATTAAGTTGAATGTAGGCCTCGGCGTCTCAGTTTTCGAGCAATTGAGAATCTTTCCCAACTTAGCACTTTGTTCCCGACTCGACTGCACTCAACATCAACTCGAGCGATACTCTGATTCTTCCCGACTCAGCGAACCACTCAAGACCGACTCGGCGTTTCACTCAGAAGCACTCGGAATCCACTCGGGAGAACTCATCTTGACCCGACTGCACTTAGCAGTCGGGTAGCTTGGTGCTTAGCGACTCAGACAAGTCGCTAATAGGGCAGTCTGGTGACATCCCGACTCGGACTCAAAACTGCATTACTAGGCTGGATAAGTTGAAATTGATTTTGTGTAGTTTCAATTCAGCTAAAATTCCCCAATATCTCCAGCACAATTGTCCAACACTAAATTCCTAGCATGATCGCCAACATTGTGATCCCAATCTTAATGATCCAAATTAGTTTGAACAATCCAAATTGCAGTAGAATCTAAGTAAGCCTAGAATCTTATGAACACGTGAGCAGTTCCATGTACTCCCTCACCATTTCTTGGTAAGATCTCAATCCTGAAAGATGCTTGAATTCACATAAACATTTTGAAACTTTAAATTCATTTCAAATAGATGATTTTGACATACCATATCATTTATGATACTTGTTATTATACAAGAATCCTTTTAAAATTATAAACAAAAAATCTTTTTAAAATTTTTGTCATTGTCAGCATCATATAAAATTTAGTACCTGCTACAAAAAATGTAACAAATTCACAGTTTATTATTTATGGATTCAGCGAATGAATAATTTTAATAGCAGAATGATGCAAATTTTAAAATGTTAGTAATAATACTAGATGTCAAAATTTTAATTCATCTGATAAATTATAAATACCAACTACACTTTCCAAAACCCTAACTATCGCCTCAGAAGGGTTATGAGGTTTAGACTTACAGTCATTCATTAAATCAGGAGGATATGATTTCTTAACCAGATCCTGCGACACCCCTATGCACTAACACTTTGTGTTCAGCTTATCTAGCCCAATTTTGATTAAAAAATAATAATTCCTTTGTGACTTTTCTTTCATAATATAAAAAGTTGTCTCATGATTTTTTTAAAATCTTATAAGAAATCTCCAGATCTCTGTACCAAGACTACAACCATGAGAAATCTACTTTGTCACTTTTCTTTAACCATATGAAAAGTCAACTTTATGATTTCTTTAAAATCTTATGAGAAATCTTTATTAAAAGCTTTTAATTGAAGGGTTACTTCTAATTTCAAGTTTCAAACTATTAAAAGCTTTTAAAGTTTTTTATTAAAAAGAACTTGTTATCATTTAAGGAGAACAACTAAGTAATAGCAACAGACCATGCATTGCTTGAATAAAATTGCCAATCAGCCAATGAAGCTATATCATAATGCAACTTGTTCAATAGTCGGGAGTAGACCCGACCAAAGCCCGGACCCGGCCTGGGTCAACGGGTCGGGTGGTCCGGTTGACCCGGTTCGCCGGGTCAAACCGGAATCGGCCCAGCAAGATGAGACTTTTTATTTTTTTTTTCAACAGTTAAGATCATTTGACTGTTTTTTGATCAATGACTATGATTTAGTGACCGTTATGATCCAAATTCTATAAATAGGGAGTTTATTTCATTATTTTCACACACATCTTCTCTACTCTCATTCTCAACTTCATATTCTCTACGCGTTTTCGACTCCATCTTTCGACGACAATGGAAGGAGGTCACGAAGCTTTATCATCTCGATCTCGGAGGGGAAAAAAAATAGCGCACGAGGATCCTGACATTCAAATTCAATCCACCGATGATAAGACCGAGGCTCAATCCCAACACCTTCCGACACCCGAAACACAAGGAAGTACCGATGCAATTACTTCTAAGGTTCGGGAAAATCCTTCTCTAAAATCTTCTATTTTCACTAAACATTTCGAGAATGTCACACTTCCGTCGGGAGAATTGTGTGCAAAATGTAAGCATTGCAATGCTTCCTACAAATTCCAAGCTGCGGCTATGGCTATAGGTCGTTGAAACGAGATGTAGAAACGAAGCACCCGACGGAATATGGACTCGACCACTCTCAAGCACAATTATCAAGATTTTCTAGTGGTAGTAGTATTGATTCTGGTTTATTTTATATTCTAATAATAAATTAAGAGAATCATTAGCTAAATTTGTTTCCGTAGAACATCTTTCTTTTAGTTTTGGATCTAAATACACATTTGAAGATTTTTGTAAAGGATCTCTTAATCCATGTGCTAAACGTGTTCCTAGGACTACACACTCGTACAATTAAAAAATTAGTAAAACAAGGAAAAAAGAATTTAATTGATGAATTTAGTAAATTAAATAATAAAGTTTCTTTATGTTCCGATATTTGGAGTGATCATTAGCAAACTTATTCTTATATAGGTGTGACTTGCCATTGGATCGATAACTCTTGGATCCTCCAAAAAAGATTGATAGCTTATAGAGTTTTTGATGAATCATATACTGCCTATAACATTACATAATTATTATGTTTAATATTAAAAGAATATGGATTGACTCATAAAATATTTTCAGTATCATTAGATAATGCTAGTTCTAATACCGCTTCTATAGATGAACTAAAATTTGTTTGTCAACCTGTTATTGGTGGTTTATTTTTTCATATTCGTTATGTATACCATGTTTTAAATTTATGTGTTCAAGATGGATTAAAACTTTTAGAAAATTATATTAAACCAATTAGAATCGCAATTTCATATTTATGGTCGCATCCATCTATGATGAAACAATGGGTAGATTTTGTAAAGCTAATGGAATGAGACCTAAAAAATTTCCACGTGATGTTCCAACACGTTGGAATTCAACATATCAATTATTACAAGATTCATTTCAATATAAAAATTTATTATGTTTATTTTTTTTGCATAAAATAGTAATACTAATATAGATTTATTTTCACAATAATGGAATATTTGTAGTAATATTCATGAAATTTTAAAAGTATTTAACGATGCAACTGAAAACTTTCCGGTGTTTATTATCTCACTGCTCATTTAGTTTTAGTGAATTTTTCTAGTATAGTATTAGTATTAAATGAACATATCAATAATGAAGCTTTAACTTCTTGCATATTAGCTATGAAAACTAAATGGAAAAATATTTTTATTTTATTCTTAAAATTTATTTAATTGTATTTGCTTAGATCCTAGATTTAAATTAGAAGTTTTACAAGAAATGTTAACTTTATATTATGACGTTTTAATTCCTATTAAAGATTCTTCTTCTCCAAATCTAGTTAATATTATATATAATATTAGAAATTATTTATATGATTTTTATAATCAATATTATATTAAATATGGAATACAGACTAATATTTCTGAAACACAACAGCCTACTAGTATAATTTAAAACTTACAAAAGCACAACTTTTATTAAAAGAACGGACGAAACGTCCACGAGGATCCTCAAGTTCCACACAGAAACTTGAGAATTATTTTACGACTTCTTTTGATTTTAATGAAGCAGATAGCGAAAATTTCGATATCTTAAAGTGGTGGTCACAGAAGGCTCAAAGCTTTCCTGTTCTCTCCGTGATTGCAAAGAAATTTTAGTTTGTCCAGTGTCAACTATTGCTGTGGAGCAGACGTTCAGTGCCAGCGGCAACATATTAGATGAACAGCGATCAACTATGTCTCCCAACTCATTGGAAGCTCAAGCATTACTAAACGATTGGACTAGAGCCGAGAAAAGAATCCAAGGAATGCAACTTTCAGAAGACGAAATCGAAGAATTTGATACCGAAGGAACGAATACAACGGGAACGGGAGGAAATGGAAGTGAGTGATGAAAATTATAAAAGAGTAAAAATATAAAAGAACTACGTGAGTTTTGATTCCCCTACACCCTAAGGGGATACGTAGGCAACTTAAATAAGTGCAAGCCCTTTTTTAATAAATTTTATATTTTAAATTTAATTTTTAATTTTTTTAATATAATAATCTCGAACCGTCGCGAACCATGGCGAACCGTGAACCGAACCGTGAATCGGCGGTTCCGAACCTTGAACCGTAACCGTCTTGGGCAGTTAAGATTAAGGGTTGACCCCCCACGAGCAGTCGAACCGGCGGTTCCGAACCGTCGAACCGTCGGTTCCGAAACCGTGGTCGGGGTCTAGTCGGGAGGTAACTGACCAGGAATGGACTTAATGCACCAAGTCTTATTATTTTGGAATGAATGTTATCAAAAAATTGCAAATGGCTGTTGCATACCTGATGAATGATGCTTTTATCAGATGCAGCATCTCTTCCAGTTACTAACTCAAGAAGGAACACACCAAAGCTATATACATCGCTCTTTACCGAGAATCTTCCAGACTCATATAGTCTGCATAATTAGCGAGAATTATTCAAAACAATCAACTAATCACAAGTTCTATGATTGTCATGTGTCCAGAAACATGTAAGCTGGTAGTACTAGTTACATATATGAAGGAGGATTTTTTTTTTATTATGTAATATTAGACATCATTATTCCAAAAGGATACATGAAATTAGAAAAGTACTCGGGATCAAGGAAAGGATCATCTTCAGACATCCTTGAAAACGAAGAAGCACCATCAACACGATTAAGTAAACTACGGACACCAGCATCTGCAACTTTGGGTGTCAAGTCCTCACCAACAAGAACCTTCACTGTACTAAAATTCATGTGAATCAGAGGTGGATTCAGGGAATGCAGATGAACCATGCCTGCTCAAGACAAACTATCTTATTAGCTTCCTGTCAGAATTATCTCAAGGTCTAGGATTTAATAATGAACAAAATCTCAGTACAGTAGGTAAACAAAGAAAAGAATTGTTCATTATAATGACATGGAAGTGAATAACATTATTCTTCAATTAGAAAATTGATAGTAGTGAAAGGATTCTTTAATTGAATTATATTTAGTGATAAAAAAGATGTTATTATTTAATTGAGCTACATTTCTAGCTCAAAAGTAATATAGAACATAAGGAAAACACAAATGCTAGTGATTGGGGAAATCATCACCTTTAGCTGCCCCAAGGGCAATGGAAAGCCTGTACTTGAATTCCAATTTTCCACTTGAAGATTGAATTGAACCTGAATAAAGAAACTAAGAGTCGAAACAACATGGTGAAACCAAACAGATCATTGGCCCAGTAGAATTAGAAATTACCATATAAGCGAGTTGAGACACTGCCATTCGGTATATACTCATAGATAAGCATCTGCATATCATTCTCCTGGCAGTAACCTAAAAGGCTCACGAGGTTTCTGTGGCAAATAGAAGACCGATAGCGAACCTACAGAAAGCAATCTCAAATTACAGCACTATTCCCGAGTCCCAACTTATACCTTAAAATGAATTTCACATCATTGCTGCTGTTTGTCAGTTGGTATAGAGAATCAAATGCCATCAATTGATATAGTGAACAAATGTCACAATGAATATTACTTATGTTATCATTTCCAACAATGTAGAGTTGGACAGTATGCATATTTGTCATTGAGCAAATCTTTTTGGCATTCAGTTGTATTAAATTGAATACCTACCTCTTCAATAAATTGTGAACTTGGGGAAGATGACCTTCTTTCTATAGCTACAAGAATGCCATTCTGAAGCAAACCCTTGTGCACTTGTCCAAACAAACCATAGCCAATCAGATTGATATCATCAAAATTCTTTGTAGCCAAATTTAACTCCTCAAGTGTAAAGCATCGAGTTCCATGCAATTCTGCTGTCTCAATATTCTGTCCTGCTGGAAGGTTCAGCGTAGAAAGAAGTTAATATTTTTTTTTGGATTCTCACAAGAAAAGATGGAGTAGATAAAATTCAAGAAAAATGTCAGTAACAGTAGCAACCTTGTATAGACGAATCAGAAGAATTTGTCTCTGATGTTTTTGAGATGCTCCTATTACGCAGGAAACAATAGTATACAAACATAACTGTTATCCCCACAACAGTCATGGCTCCTGCAGCACCTCCTAGAGCTGCTGCAAGAGTCCTTGACATCTGGTATAGGAATCCACTTCAGTGCAGAGGAACGAATTTTTGAAAATTAGACTCTCTTGACATTTAGCCTAGCATGTAATGAACATCTGTTAGTTATCAACACCAAAAGGATTGTTCAACGGAAAAAAAAGAAAGTTTTCTAAAACCATATAAAAACCTTTTCTGCAATATTTGCATGGCTGATAGGTCAATTAAATCTCAAAGGGCAATAATTTTGAAACAACTATCTACCAAATATAATTGTCCAAATAATTAAATCAAAAGAAAATGATCGTCACATGAAGTGCTGAAACAATAAACAAGACGGGAAAGAGTAAACCAAATATGAGTATTTGATAATGTAAAACAAGACTGCAAGTAACCATGTTGCTCTCATTAGAAGTTGTCTAACAGCATTACTAGGAGGGGTTTAACTTATCATTCTTGCCCCAAATGGGAGACACCTTGTGGCTCATACTAAAAAACAAGAATGCAAGTAGAAGTTATACTAATATTTTATTAACTATAGATTTTGACGCAGCAAATCCATGCATGGTTGAGCATGAAGTTAGAACTGATGCCTTCTCGATACAAATATGGTGGATGATGTTAACAAAACACTTATCGTTGCAGTACCTTTCAAGAACAGAACACTAAAAAAAATCAACTTATTACTGATTAATATGATATAAGAAGTGCACCATAATCAAAATTCTTTTGTCAACAACTAATTATTGGTGCAATGATGCTCCCAAGTGGCGGGGTTCAACCAAATTATTTTGATGTATTTGGCAAACCATTAAAGCTAGCTTTGAGTTGTGTTGCTGGCATGTGCATCAAGTGTGCGGAGACTTGAAGCAATGCACATAAAAGGTCAGAAAGTTTGGTGACTCAATGCAGTCAACTTGTTTGATTGTGGATGGTTTGATGCTTGATCGCCTAATAGGAGATGACTCAGATGGGAGGGGAGAAGGATGATATGTGAGTTAAGAGAGCTTGGTGTGTTCAAGGAACCAAGAGACTGACTCTAGGTGTACTTTCAGGTGGCAGGAAGCGAGTTGGATCATAGGTGAGGGGTAAAGGATGATTTAGTGCACCCAAGGGACTGAGGGTTTAATGCGAGGTGAGCTTAAGGGCAATGAAGAGCGTCGGCCATGTTGAAGAGTTATGAGAGATACAAGAGAGTGTAATTTTATGTTTTTGCTTTTGAGCAATATTATCAAAAATGATGTGCAAAAGTAGGGTTTATGCTACCTAGTGGCTTTTGTGAAGCATTTGATCGAGGGACACTAAGCCTTGAGCTGAAGTTTGTAGCTAAACTTGATCATGAGACTTCACGTAGGCTCACAAGGGTGTAAGCCGAGTAAAGGAGTCTCTAAATAAATTTAGTCAACTAGAGATTGATCTTAGTTGACTATAGAGTTCATTTAACTGAGAAATTGACTGAACACAAGAGTTAGGTAAACAAAATATTTCTATCTAAGCAACAATCGACTAAAGTTGAATTTAGCCAGCCAGTTAACTAGAGTTCAATATAGTCAATTAAAGGATGAGCAATTGGCACCCTAGATAATCATTGGTTGTTCAACGTCTTCATTTGCCCAAGTAGTATTCTAGAGTCATTTCCAATCAATTTAAGGCAAGCAAAATAAAGCCATTTGGAGCAACTTTTTTATAAGCCTTAGAACCACTGGAACAACTTTTATTTAAGCCTTAGAGGTTTCTTGAGTGGTCAAAGGTGCATAAAAATATATGAGATTTTGTTGTGATGTAGTGCTCAAGCGACACTACTCTCCAAGGGTTTGGGAATCAAGTTGAAGGCTTCTTCAATAAGTCCTTAGTAATCTTCTCTCCGTAAGCTTATAATTTCATTTCTATTTGAGATGAGAGACTCTTTGTAATCATCCAAAAGGATTGGAATCGTAAGGAGGCTTGACTCTTGTAAATGAACAATTGTAGCAGATTGATTCACCTAATGAGTTATAGCCGTGGAATACGAACCACATAAACTAATAATGTTAATATTGTTTCATTATCGTTATTATTTGTATAGCGAACAATATTCAACCTGAACCACCCCACACATAAGCACCTCACATGAAATAACACCTTTATTTGACTCTACCGGGATCTTTGCAAATATAATATATATAAGTCATAGCTATTCACCCTTCCCCTCTACTGGGGTGCACCCTACACTATAATGATCCTACACACATCGATATCAGGATAATGAGAATCAACTGCTTCAATGATTAATAACATAATTATTCATAATCCAAGCATGAAATGATTCCCATGAGATAGTATCCAAGACCAAAGCGCTTGTAATTGGATTATCTGCATCCATTAGTGACAAGACAAAGAAATATATAAAGAACCCATCGGTAGTCAAACAAAATACAAACAGATTTATGCATTAATCAGTTTATCTACATCCAGTAGATGACTGGACGAAAGAAATCATCTAAACAAACTCACGTAGTCAAACAAAATGCTAGATTTATGCAAAACCAAACAACTCAAGCTCTAAATATGTGTTCAGACGAGTTGCATACATTGTAATTTCAAAGCCTCGCCAATCCCAAAAAAGTGTTACGTAACCAAGATTCAGAACTAATTAAGTCGGAGCAGATTCATTCAACTAGAAAAAAAGGATTGGACTACCAAATGAAACGCACAAGCCACGTTCAGTATAACACAAAACAAAGGACTTTACGATTAAAAACCATTATATGGAAGAAGAACTAGTTACCTGCAATCTTTTCCAGAACGAAGATTTGAACTCACAACGATGCTGCTTCATTCGCTCATCATCTATGTACATGCCCGCTCAACCAAACAAATCTAATGGGGTTTCGACAAGGCACTGCCAGCTGCCCCCAAAATCGTTTATGATGACAAGGTCCTCCGATCGCCTATAGATCGGTGGCCTCAAGCATTCCCGATCTAGCAATAATTTAATTCAACACCTTTTAAGCAATCATCATTCCCCATACGGTCGGCTCCTCTTCTCCTTGACATGTGATTTCCTTCCCAAACAAGCCAAACCGAAGTCAAATCAAACAGCCCAGAAGCATTAAAGCCAACAGCTTTTCGAAGAAAAATCCTAAAAAGGGTCAACGACGGACAAACACGAAGAAATTAATTAATGTAGAAGAAAAATTCTCACTTTGTTACCTGTTTCTTCCACCTCTTCTCTTCGGTCCCTTCCCGAACAAGCCCAGGCAAATCCGACGGCAGATTTCTCGAAGTAAATGTCGGAAAAGCTCGACGGCAGGGACGAACTCGAAGAAGTAAGATATATAGATAGATAGATAGATAGAGAAAGATGATGTCTGCTGTATGGGCTGTAAAGCAAAGGAGAAAGCGGTGTCAGGTACCTCAAGTTGGAGGCTTCTTCTGTGGAATTGGACGGACACCCACAGATTTTCTCTTTTACTTTTTGATCTTTGAGCTTCTCGCTTCTCAATAATGCACCATCGATCAGATCGCTTCAGATCTCCTCTCGCTCTTGCACTCATTTCTACTGCAAGTTTTCAACAGGAAGAAGAAAGGGAGCGAGGTGGGTGAAGGTTCATTTTCTTCATTTTATAATTTAATGTTATTATTTATTTATTTATTTTTTTGAAATAGTGTTTGATCTCAATTAACATGAGCTTTTAGTTGGTTAGTCAATTTTATTTGTCTTTAAATATAAAATATATAAAGCTATATTTCATTTTACGCTCCAGAAGTTACTGGTTTTCTAAAATGCCCCGTATAAGCTAAATCTTAATCCAAAATTAAAATTTTAAAAAATAATTTATCAAATTTAAAAAAATAATTTTAAATTATATTTTTTAAGTTTTTAAATTTTAATTAAATATATTCTCATTTAGGGTGAGATAAAATTTATATATATTCATGTATTATATTATACGCATGTGCGTGATCCTAATATATATAATAATTATGCTTTCAGTGAAAATTATTATTGTTTATCTAAATTTTAAATTTGAATATATAAATATTCTATAAAAGACTATTAAAATGAATTGTTCATTAATTCTTTACATCTTAAAAAAAATGTCATAATCATTTTTATCTTAAGATTCTAATTGAATCTATGATGTTGAAGTTTACTTATGTTCTAAAAGTAATTAAATGATCTAAAAGTAATTTTGACCCAAAAAAATTATATGATCATTTTTATTCAAATATTGAATATAAATATGTAGATCAATGGTTTTGACAACTAATCTCATTTATATAATTCTTATATAAGCTCTATCTTCTATTATATTATTATATATATTTAAATAAATTTTATTTTATTTTATTATTGTTAATCGTGACTTTTTTCTTATTATTTCTTTTTTGATGTGTATATTTATCATAGTTTCATATTGCTCATGTGAATATTTATTGATCATTTAAATATATGTGTACTATTTAAATATGTTTATTAGAGTTTTTCCTTAATATATACCATCTTGATTTTTTTTTCCTCTCATGTTTTCATTTTTTTTATTTTATCTATTTTTGTATATTCACATAGTAAACTTAATATTCTCATTTATGTAATTTTCATCTTAAGTCATCCCTGCAACTCTTATATTCTGCAACTAAAAGTTTCATTGAGTTAGTTGTAGATTTTTGGCCATAAAATTGTTAGAATTTTCCTTCCGCTCTGATATCAAGTTAGAAAAGGACATTTTGTTGATTGACGAGAAGAAAATAGGAGAACAAGTTCTATTCTTGTGTATATTTTTATTGATTTTAATTAATTATGTACAGCTTACAAGTCTTTGATTTATAGGATTAGATATGATCCCTAATTATCAGAAGAATTTTGAAGATGATTATAATCCATAATCTCTACAATCTAAGAAAGAAAATATATCCTTAATACTAAGATTTATATTGATCAATGTGATAAACATATGAAAAAAAGGACATAAAAACCTCATCAACAACTTAAATTAAGCATTCTATAATCCAAAACAAACACTCAAAGCATGATACACTTATAGTACGATACGATGGTAAGCAAATAAATGAGTTTCCCAAACAACAAGGATTCGATTCTTACACAACGTAAATAAATGCACGTTGCGCTCAAACTACTCATGGTATTGGTTCATCCTCTGTGGACTATCTGCACTTCTCAAACTTACCCGATTGTCGGTGGAAATTTTTCATGAGATCAGTGTTGATGCAGTCTGGCCCTGATTGTTGTTTTGGTGTTGACACCGATTTTAGTTTAGGTGGATGATTATTGATTATGATTAAGTCTTGATCGGGGATCAGGCATGGGATGGAAAATCCTAGCTTGGAGGGCTAGGTGTTGGAAAATCCTAACCTAGAGGGTTAGGTGTTGAAAATCTTAGCTTGGAGAGCTAGGTATGTGAAAAGTCTTAATTCGGAAGAGGTGGGTGAAAAGTCCTAGCTTGGAGGGCTAGGTGAAAAGTCCTAACTTGGAGGGTTAGGTTCAAATTCCCATCTTGGAGAATTAGGTGAAAAAATCCTGGCTTGGAGGGTCAGGTCCTAGCTTGGAGGGCTAGGTTTGGAAAAGTCCTAATCCGGAAGAGTTGGGTGAAAAGTCCTAGCTTGGAGGGCTAGGTGAAAAGTCCTAGCTTGGAGGGCTAGGTGAAAAGTCCTAACTTGGAGGGTTAGGTGCAAATTCCCAACTTGGAGGGGTAGGTGAAAATTCCTTATCTTGGAGGGCTAAGGTGATTGGAGCTCCTTCGTAGATCGGTCTGGTGACCGATCCAGCGATGACTGATCGGTCTGGTGACCGATCAGGGAGTATGCGTTTCATCCACTGTTTGGCTCCTGATCGGTCTGGTGACCGATCAGGGAGCAAACAGTGAGGTTGAGTTCCCTTGCTGAACTACTCCTGATCGGTCTGGTGACCGATCAGGATCACTGTGCAGATCATTCGGGAGAACGGTCCAGTGTCGCAGGTTCCTCTCTATGATCGATCAGGACGGAGCCTGATCGGTCTGGTGACCGATCAGGATGTTTCCTGATCGGTCCGGTGATCGATCAGGAGGTCTGGACTGCGAAGCTCAGAAATCGCCTAATAAAGGGGTGGATCGGTCCGGTGATCGATCCACAACCTGGGATCGGTCTGGTGACCGATCCAGGAGAGTCTCAAAGAAATCGCGATTTCTAATCGAGCGTTGGGGACCGATCAGGACAGAGCCTGATCGGTCTGGACCCAGCCTGATCGGTCTGGTGACCGATCAGGAGGCTCTCTGATCGGTCCGGTGACCGATCACTTTAATTCAAATTGCACTATCAGACGCTTTGATCGCGTCTGAACGTATCCGATTCTCTGTGCTTAACGTCTGATACATGATATGTTGTTTGATATGCTGCTCTAACACTCTGATTAAGCTGCAGGTGATAGGGTAGGATTCAAACACTCAAGGAGAAGTCAATGGAGGTTTTCCTTGGAGCAGATTTGTCCGTTTTTCCATCTCAGGTTGCAACGGCCGAGCTGCAGACTGGAGCTGAGATTGGAGCTTGGCTGAGGGAAGCTCAGGGAGTCCAGGGATAGCTCAGTGGTAGCTGGCGTTGGCAGATGAGCAGCTGGGAGCTGCAGGGATGGTGTCATCTGATGCTTGGTGGAGAAACAAAAGAGAGAAGGAGACTTCGGTTGAAGCAGAGTTCGATAGTTCCAAGTGTTCGAGCTTGCTGAAGTTCTTACTGCGATTTTGTGTTCTCCACACTTGACTTGCTGTGTGCGTGTGCTGTTGATTCTTTGAGCAAGTCATTGAGATCTGAGGAGCAACCAACTCTTACGTGAGTGCTTGGAGGAAGGAACAAGGTGCTTGGAGTCCAACAGTGAGAAGACACGAAGGAGGGAGTCCTTGCGTGAGATCATCGCTGGGTGGAGCTCGAGATAAGCTTGCTGTGTTCTTGTTCTTGTTAAGTGTTGAGTAAGAGTTTTCTTTGTGTTTCATTAAGCTTAAATCTATATCCTTGTTTGAAACGCTGTGGAGAGGTTTCTCCACCGAGAAGGAGGTTGCTTTATATCCGGTGCTAACCGGGGCTTGATCTGCCGACGATCAAGGGATCGCCCACCTTAAGGGCACGCCAAGGAGTAGGGGCAAGTTATCCCCGAACCTTGTAAACCCTCCTTGTTAGTGATCTTGCTAGTTGTAGTTGTTTCCCTTCATTTTCTGTTTCTGCATTTTCTGTTTTCATACTTCCGCTGTGCTACTAACAAAGTGAAGTACAGAAATTGAATTTGGGTCTAAGTCAAAGTGATTGGCTATATTCACCCCCCCTCTAGCCATCCAGTTTCCAACAAGTGGTATCAGAGCTTGAGGCTCTGTTTACGACTTAACATCCGAGAGTTATCAACAAGATGACTTTAAGAGAAGGCTTCTCCACCACCCGACCTCCATTCTTTGATGGCGCCGACTTTCAATATTGGAGATCAAAGATGGAATATTATTTGAAGATGGACATCAACACTTGGTTCGCGGTGAAGGAGAGATTCACCTCTCCTAAGGATGATGAAGGCAAAGAACTTGAGTCGTGGAGATGGACTGCCGAACAAACTCGAAAGAGTGAAGCCGACGCGAAGGCGGTTGTCACCCTACAATGTGGCATGAACAAAGACCAACTCATCAAGGTTGGTCCTTTCACAAGTGCAAAGGACTTGTGGAACAAACTCATTGAGCTTCACGAGGGCACCCGAGACTCAAGAATCGCAAAGAAGGATTTGTTCCTCAATCAACTCTAAAATCTCTCCATGAAGGAGAATGAAACGGTAAGTGAGCTCCATAGCCGGTTCAAGGAAGTCCTCAATGGGCTTCATTCGATTGATGAAAAGGTCGAGAATCGCGACCTTGTGAGGTATGTCTTGAAAGCCTTTCCAAGGAATGCTTTGTGGTCATCCATGGTGGATGCCTACAAAGTTTCCAAGGACCTATCCATTGTAAAGTTAGATGATTTATTTTGTGAGATGGAATTGCATGAAATGGCTAACAAAGGCCCCAAGGAGAAGGGGATTGCTTTAGTTGCAGGGGACCGATTAAACAAGAAGAAGAAGGAGAAGGAAGTCTCTTCGTCTTCATCCTCTTCCGAATCCGAGTCCGATTCCGAGGAAGATGGCAGCGGCTCCTCATCCTCCGAGATGGCAAACTTTGTGAGAAGGATGATGAGAAGGGGTCGACGTTTCAAGAGTAGAGGTAACTCTAGTGAAGCTAAACTTGATAAGACTAATGCTTCTTGCTTTGAGTGTGGTAGGGGCACTTCAAGAATGAGTGTCCAAAACTAAAGAAGAAGGAGGAGAAATCCAAGAGGAAAGAAGAAAAATCCAAGAAGAAGAAGAAGGCCTTGAAGGCCACTTGGGATGAGTCATCCTCTAGCTCAACCGATGAAGAGAAGGAGGAGAAGAGTACAAGGCATGTGGCACTTATGGCTCTTGGAGAGGAAAGCAGTGATGAATCATCTAATTCCTCAAACGCGACTTCATCATCTTCGGATGATGAAGAGGTAACTTCTCCCGAGCTTGAAAAATGTTATAGAGCAATTGCATGTTTAACTAGTATGCTTGAGAAGTCAAAAAATAAGGTTAAAGCATTGCAATTAGAAATTGATCAATTAAAATTATCTAGGGATGATAACATTGATGATTTGCATGTTGAATTGTTAGAAGATGAAATTAAATCATTGAAACTTGAAGTTGAAAAGTTGAAATCCTCTAAGGTTGAGGAAGTGAATGACTTGCATGATGAGTTACTAGTAGAAGAAAACCAATCATTGAAGAGTGAAGTTGAGAAACTCAAGAATATTCTTGAGAAGTTCTCAACTAGCTCTAAGACCCTAGACATGATCTTAAATGCCCAAAGGGCAGTCTACAATAGGGCCGGTATTGGTTACCGTCCTAAAGAACCCTCATTTGTGTCTCTTATGTCTAGGACTGATATGAGACATTCTAGGACACCCAAGGGTCAAAAGAAAGTGGTCAAGGCATGGGTGCCTAAGTCATGTTTAGTTGATGCTTTAGGTCCCAAGGTTTGGGTACCTAAAACTTCTATTTTTCGAATTGTGTAGGTTATGATTGAGGGGGAGCATCTATCAACTTGGTTCGTTGATAGTGGATGCTCCAAACACATGACTGGGATAGATCATTGTTTACCACACTTCACAAGAAAAGTAGAGGTAATGTTTCATTTGGTAACAATGGTAGTCTTAAGGTCATAGGAATAGGAGACATTCAAATATCCGAATGTCTTAGAATCTCAAATGTCCTTCTAGTCAAGGGGATGAAATTTAATCTCCTAAGTGTGAGTCAATTGTGTGACACGGGTTACATAATTGATTTCCAACCAAGTCAATGTCTAGTTAGACAACATGACACCTTGGACACGGTACTAGTAGGAACAAGAGTAGACAATATTTATCAAGTTTCATTTAAAAGTGCTACTAATGTTTCTGCTAAGTGTTTCATGTCAAAAGAAGAAGAGTCCACCCTTTGGCACCGGAGGCTAGCACATGTGAACATGAAAAATATCCAGAAGTTGGCCAACAAGGGGTTAGTCCGTGGCTTACCAAGCATCAAGTATGAGAAAGATAAACTTTGTGATGCATGTCAAATGGGTAAGCAAACAAAATCTGCACATAAAGGTAAAAGCGCTGTAAGTACTTCTACTGCTTTAGATTTACTTCATATGGATCTATTTGATTGTAGTACTATCATATCATTGAATGGAAGTAGATATTGCTTTGTAATCATTGATGATTTCACTAGATATACTTGGACTTACTTTTTAAAATATAAGGATCAAACCTTAGATGTTTTCATTTCTTTTTGTAGGAGGGTAGAAAATGAAAAATCATTAACAATTAAGACAATAAGAAGTGATCATGGAGGTGAATTTCAAAATAAAAGGTTTTTGGAATTTTGTTAAGATAGAGGTTATAGACATGAGTTTTCTACTCCTAGAATACCACAACAAAATGGTGTTGTAGAGAGGAAGAACCGTGTACTACAAGAGGCTGCACGAAGCATACTTAATGAGTACTCACTCCCGAGTTACTTATGAGCTAAAGCTGTAAATACAGCTTGCTATGTGTAAAATCGGATCCTCATTCATAGGTTTTTAGGAAAGACTCTCCATGAACTTTGGTTTGGAAAACCACCTACGGTTAAATACCTTCGGGTGTTTGGTTGTAAGGTGTTCATCCTAAACACCAAGGATCATCTTGGAAAGTTCACGGCAAAGGCTGATGAAGGGATACTAGTCGGGTACTCCCTCGTTAGCAAAGCCTATCGAGTCTACAATAAGAAGTCTAGACTGGTTGAGGAATCTTCTGATGTTGTCTTTGAAGAGATTCCAAAAGTCAATGGTCAACCAGAAGATGGAGTCCAACTTGAACTTAGGAGACTAAGTTTGAATGAAAGTCCAAATGTTGTTGATGGTGATGAATCCGATGACGGTGAGGCTAGACAATCCTTAGATCAGCCGGATCCTGAGGCTGAACTTGTGTCTAGTGAGCCCATTCAAGAAGCACCACCAACACCAAGGCAAACTAGATTAGCCTCTAGTCATCCCCAAGACCAAATTGTTGGAGACATCCATCATGGGATAAGAACTAGATCATTCTTTAGGAATGAGGCTAATGAAGTTGCTCTAATTTCCGAAATTGAACCTAGAAAAATTGATGAAGCATTAAATGATCCCGATTGGATTATTGCAATGCAAGATGAACTAGGTCAATTCGAAAGAAGTCAAGTTTGAGACTTAGTCCCTAGACCTAAGAAGACCACCATCATTGGAACCAAATGGGTCTTCAAAAATAAGTTGAACCATAAGGGAGAAATCATTAGAAACAAGGCACGCTTAGTAGCCAAGGGCTACAGTCAAGTTGAAGGCCTTGATTATGATGAGACCTATGCTCCCGTGGCACGATTAGAGTCCATCCGATTGATGCTTGCATTTGCAGCACATCGTGACTTCAAGCTATACCAAATAGATGTCAAATCGGCCTTTCTCAAATTGTGTACAAAACCCTTCATGATTAGTTCAAATTGCTAGGGAACAATTGGGTAACTTTGGGAACATCTCACACAAACTATAAGGGTTACCAAAATGTTTTTGATTGCTAGATATGGGGTGAGATGTTAGGTTCAACTCAATTTCTCAAAATGTCACTGCATCAATTGAGAAATTAAGTTGACGAGATAATAATCACGGTGGTGACCAAGTGTGGGGAAAACCATTGCATAACATATGTGTATATGGCTCCATGATCATACTTGGACATTCCAATCAAGGCAACTTGATTGGAAACTTAAAGTTGGAGTAGAAACTTGTTTGAATTTGCTTGATTGATTGATGGTTGAGTTTGACTCCATTAAGATGGGTCAAAGTGTGTGATGAACCTATAAGGACTTTAGATTCTTGTTCAAGAATCAATTTTAGTCAGAAGCATCTGTCCAAGTTAGACAAAATCCATCAAAGATCGTTTGAAAATTTCAGAAATTCTGAAACTGAACATTTCAGGACGTATCAGGAACCCTGATCGGTCACCGGACCGATCAGGCATAGGATTGATCGGTCCCTAGACCGATCTGACTCCTTCCTGTGTAGGATCTCCCGAAATCTGACTAAGTGTTCTAAGCTAGCTTGGATCGGTCTCCCGACCGATCTGGCACCCTGTGGGGATCGGTCCACAGATCGATCAGGGAGCTCAGAGTTTTCTCTCCGGACCCTACTGATCGAATCCTGATCGATCACCCGACCGATCAGGAACTCTACTGATCGGTCAACCGACCGATCAGGACCATTCCAGTCTGATCAGGCTGTATCCTGATCGGTCTGGACGAGATCAGATCGAGCGGTGATCCGATCAACCGCATTAAATTTTGGTTGGTGGACCGATCCACCAACCGATTAACTCTCTCCAAACCTTCATTTTCCCGAACCCTAGCGCCGAAACCACCCCGTCTGTGCAACCTTGTGTGGGTGAGAGAGTTCCTGCGTCTCCCTTCCTCGCGCGCGTGCGAAGCAGAGACTTCTACTGGTATTTTCGGGCGAGATCTCCTCTTCCTCTCTGCGTCCGAGAGTTCTCAGTGAGCAAGCCTCTCTCAATCGTGAGGAACCGACTTCTTCCTCCCTCGCTCAAACGCTTCAATGGCACCGAAGTAAGTGTTTGGCTTCATCTTTCGTTTTCAAAAAGATCATGAAATATATATTTGTGAAGCTAACCGAATTCTGTTCTTATTTTTGCCTTTGCCGTGACCCTCTTTCTCATCTTATGACCAAAAATTTCTTATCTATCTTTTGATTGGGTCTCATCTGATGATCAACTCTTGTGCTTCAACCTATGTGTCATGATCAATTAGGGAAAGGAGGTTATAGAGGTTAGTTCAAGAGGGAAGACTTCCTCATCATCTACATCTCCTCTAAGGCCTCCATCTCCCCCGCATCCTAGATTTCAGAACATTCTCTATGCCCTAGACTTTCATTGGCACAACTTCGAACTAATGCCATGTCGATCAGTGGACCGAACCTTCGTGTATGAACATTGCCCTACGATAAAAGGAATCATTGAGTACTATGGGCTTCAAAACATCCTTTTCTTAGAAAGGCCGATCAATGTTGACTTGATCTCTGAATTCTACAATAATCTGACCAATAGGGAGGGCATGGGATGGCGGACCCGTGTCACCGGTGTCGATCTTGACTTCACCCTATCATCGTTCACTTTGTTTCTGGGTTGTCGTCACTCTAAGACCGAGTTCTCACTTTATCCATATCATCCTGTTCCTCTTCCTGCTCCTTTTACTGGAATCACTTCGGACTCCATATATGAACATTTTCTAGGCCACCCCAGGCCACGGGGTTTTGGTGCGGATATCTATAACTTTCCCACATTCCCTGCTCTTCATCTATCTCCCATCGATTATCTTCTGTTTCAAATTATCGCAAATTATCTTCTTCCAACTACGTCCAAGCATCTTGATGCGATCCTTACATCTCACTGCCTGATGCTTTACGGGATGCATCTGCAGTTCGATTTTGACATAGCATCGTCCATCTATTCCTCCATCATTGTTCATGGTCTGCGGCCTGGTCAGACGATCTACATGCCTTTTGGCCATATCATCACTGCCTGGCTGGAGTCAGTTGGCATCGACGTCTCACAGGGCCAACTCGTGCCGATGAATCGACAAGACTGTCGCCTGGATCGTCGTATGCTTGCTCAGTCCGGCATTGCACTCGGGACCGAGGGGCTACAGTGGATGGATTGCAACCAAGCGGGGGAGCTGCCGCTAGCGGGTCATGCCGAGAGTACACCAGTTGTTGCTGCTGATGATGCCACGATGGACGAATATATGCGCGATGACGACCCTCCTACTGACACTTGAGCTTGGATGTTTATTGTCTCTTTTCATGATTTGTGTATTTGACTATGATACTTTTGGGCTGTATGCCCTCTGACCTTGTTGGTGTGACCTTGAGTCACACATATTTTGCTACTTATTTGGATGCTTTCATGTCTTAACCTATATATTTTGATGTCATGCTTATCTACTATTGTTGATGCCATGTTGATTATGTACCTATTATCTACATGATTGTCATATTCATGCTTACATTGCCATGCTTCATTGATACTTATGAATATTATGGCATGCTTTGGGAGTCTATATTTCATACTCATATGATACATGTGATTGCTATGTCTTGCTATAATTTTTCACATGTGTTCGTATGATTAATCCATAAACTATCACACTTTTGTTGATTTGGGATACCCCTAGGGTTGAGGGGGAGATTGTTTAAACTTAACAGCCCCTCTAGCTCCTTTTCGGTGTTCGACAAAGGGGGAGAGTGTGGATTGATTAAGTTTAGTATGATCATGTTGTAGGGGGAGGATCTGGATTCCCCTATGATTCTAAAGTTGGAATATTGATTGAGAAACCCTAAACTTAAAATCGGGTTGTCAAACAACAAAAAGGGGGAGATTGTTGATGCAGTCTGGCACTGACTGTTGTTTTGGTGTTGACAACGATTTTAGTTTAGAAGAATGATTATGACGATTGTGATTAAGTCCTGATCGAGGATTAGGCATGATATGGAAAATCCTAACCTAGGAGGTTAGGTGTGATGATTATGATGATTATGATTAAGTCCTGATCGAGGATTAGGCATGATATGGAAAATCCTAACCTGGGAGGTTAGGTGTGGAAAATCCTAGCTTGGAGGGCTAGGTGTTGGAAAATCCTAACCTGGGAGGTTAGGTGTTGGAAAAGTCCTAATTCGGAAGGGTTGGGTGAAAAGTCCTAGCTTGGAGGGCTAGGTGAAAAGTCCTAACCTGGAGGGTTAGGTGCAAATTCCCATCCTGGAGAATTAGGTGAAAAAGTCCTGGCTTGGAGGGTCAGGTGCCTAGCTTGGAGGGCTAGGTTGGATGATGTTCTAACTCGGAAGAGTTGGGTGAAAAGTCCTAGCTTGGAGGGCTAGGTGAAAAGTCCTAACTTGGAGGGTTAGGTGTAAATTCCCAACTTGGAGAGTTAGATGGAAAAATCCTTAGCTTGGAGGGCTAGGGTTGAGTCACTGGATCGGTCTGGTGACCGATCAGGGACATTGGCAAGCTGCTCCTTAGTGGATCGGTCTGGTGACCGATCCAGCTATGTCTGATCGGACTGGTGACCGATCAGGGAGCTCACAGTGAGAATGGGAATCTACTGTGTGGCTCCTGATCGGACTGGTGACCGATCAGGGAGCAGGCTGCTTCCTTGCTGTCTTGCTCCTGATCGGTCCGGTGACCGATCAGGGAGCAAACGGTGAGTGAGTTCCCTTGCTGATCAAAGTCTTGGATCGGTCCGGTGACCGATCAGGGATCTTGGGATTGATTAAAAAAACAACTGTTCATCTGCCCTGATCGGTCTGGGTGACCGATCAGGATCCATTCTGATCGGTCTGGTGACCGATCAGGCTTCACCCTGATCGGTCTGGTGACCGATCAGGCGTGTATAGCTGCAAGAGCTGAGAATCCCAGCGAAGCAGTGGATCGGTCTGGTGACCGATCCACACACCCTGGATCGGTCCGGTGACCGATCACTTTAATTTAAATTTCACTGTCAGACGTCGTCAGAGCGTCTGATCGTATCCGATTTGCTGATGTATGTTTCTGATATGTGATATGCTGCGTGATCTTCTACTCTAATACTCTGATTGAGTTTCAGGTGATAGGGGAGGATTCAAACACTCAAGGAGAAGTCAAAGCGCGCTTTCCTTGGAGCAGGTTTGTCCCTTTTCCCATCTCAGGTTGCAACAGCGAGCTGCAGACTGGAGCTCGACTGAGGAGCTCAGTGAGTCCAGAGATAGCTCAGTAGAGGCTGGCGTTGGCAGATGAGTAGCTGGGAGCTACAGAGATGGTGTCACCTGTCGCTTGGCGGAGAAACAAAAAGGAACGCGAGAGTTGAGTTCAGCACGACTTGCAGTTCTTGAAGTTTTTCGTGCTCTTGAGTTCCGGTGCTAGAAGCTTGCTGTTCTTGAGTTCTTCAATCATTCTAAGCAAGCTATTGAGAAGCATTCATCATACTTGAGCGCTTGAAGGAGAAAACAAGAAGCTTGGAGTCCGACAGTGGGAAGACACGAAGCAGACAGGGGTCTGCGTGAGATCGCCACTGGGTGGAGCTCAGGGAAGCTTGCTGTGTTTTGTCCTCTCTAAGTGTTTGAGTAAGACCTTCTTGTTGTTGTTTCATTGTGCTCATTATATATCATTGTGTGAAACACGCTGTGGAGAGGTTTCTCCACCGAGAAGGAGGTTGCTTCATATCCGGTGTTAACCGGGGCTTGATCTGCCGACGATCAAGGGATCACCCACCTCAAGGGCACGCCAAGGAGTAGGGGCAAGTTATCCCCGAACCTTGTAAACCCTCATTGTTAGCGATCTTGCTAGTTGTGTTTGTTTCGCTCTCGTTTAGTTTTTCTGCATACTCTGTTTTCCACTCTTTCCGCTGTGCTACTGATATTTGAGTTGCAGAAATCGTGATAAGTTTTCAAGGGGCAAGCGATTGTCTATATTCACCCCCCCCCCCTCTATAGCCATCTCGTTCCCAACACTTATGATCTCTTCAATCTTGTCCAATTGATTTAATCTTGTGCCATGATCAATTCGATTCTTTAGAAAATCTTCTAAGGGTAAAGAAGCGGTTGAGGGCAGCTCAAGGGGGAAAACCCCTTCTGCATCTGCGCCCTCCAGAAGGCCACAGCCTTCTTCTAGCTCCCGGTTTCCAAATGCGGCCTGTGAACAGGCCTTCCAGTCAAGGACTTTCAAATTACTATCCTGCCGATCCATTGATATCCCTTTTCTGACCGAACATTGTCCATCGGTCATGGACATAGTCATGTTCTACAACCTGGGTTTTCTTCTTTCTTTGGAACGGACCATCAATCACGACCTAGTCTCAGAATTCTACAACAATCTACAGCAAGGTCCTCAAGGGGGCTTCGAGTTCACCACTCGAGTCGCCAAGAGGAACCTAGACTTTTCTTACGAGATCTTGGCAGAGTATCTAGGTGGTCGACGATCACCGAATCTGTATTCGATCTACCCTGAGCTTCCTGATCCCTTACTGGCACCTTTTTCAGATGTTACCCCCGACTCCATCTATCAGCATTTCTTTGGTCGTCCTCGCCCCGCCGGGCTTGATGAGTTGGGTCCTGATTTCCCTACTTTTGCAGCCCTACGACTTGCTCCAGTTGACTACGTCCTTTTCAAGATAATCACAAACTGCATCTTACCCATCACTTCAAAGCCTTTGACTGAGATCCGACCCTATCACTGCCTTATGCTCTACGGCATGCACCGCCAGATGGACTTCGACATCATGGAGAGCATCTTCCAGTCCATCCTATCCTATCGTGAGCCGAGTCGTCGCACGGTCTACATGCCATTTGGTCATGTCATCACTGACTGGCTTATGTCAGTTGGTGTTGATGTCACCAAGGGCAGGACCGTGCCCATAGTCAGGCAGGATTGTCGGCTGGGTCGACGAGCTTTTGCGAAATCTGGCATTATTATTCGTGAGCGCGATGGGGCTTTGATTTGGAAGGATAGGAGAGGACTTGATGACCTACCTGGCGGAGCACCACATTTTTAGGCACCTCCCGAGGCTGCTGCACTTCATGAGGCTCCTGCTGCTGACGCTAAGTACGACTATGAGCCTGATCCAGATCTACGATGGCAGATCTCCGAGCTAGATCGGACCCTCCAGGAGGATATTCATTTGAGTGAGCTCCATCGAGAGGAGACCCGCTCGGACTTCCATTCCTTTGATCGCCGATTGACCGGCGTAGAGTCTACTGTCTCTGGAGTCCAGGCATTGCAACAGACTTGGTACGCAGAGTGGCGCCGCCATACATTTCCAGGGGATGCCCCTTCAGGCAGTGCTGCACTAGGATCTGCTGATGCCACGATAGATGATCTCATACACGATGATGATCCCCCCACTGACGTTTGAGTTTGGATGACCAGTATCTCTTCTGATGTTATGCATATTTGACTGTTTAGTGGTGTGACTTTCGGGCTGTATGCCTCTTGACTTATCTGTTGTGGTCTTGTGCCATACGTATTTTGACTTTGATGCATTTGTCTGGCATCGTGTGATTTCTTTGGATGTTTTATGACTTATTTCTTCTGACTTTGATGCATGTTTTATCCTACTTTTGTATGCTTCTTGTTGATGCTATGATGAGTACTATCTACTTATTTGATCCATAGCTATCTTCATGCTTATGATGTCATGCTCATATGATACATATGCTTATTTTGCCATGCCTATATATGTTTGTCATATGTATTCATATGCCTATCAAATATCAATCGAATTGTTGTTGTTTTGGGATACCCCTAGGGTTTAGGGGGAGTATGATTTAGACTTAACAGCCCTTCTAGACCCCTTTTCGGTGTTCGACAAAGGGGGAGAGTGTTGGTTGGTTAAGTTTAGGATGATCATGTTGTAGGGGGAGGATCTGGATTCCCCTATGATTCTAAGTTTGAAAAACTTGATTGAGAATCCCTAAACTTAAAATCGGGTTGTCAAACAACAAAAAGGGGGAGATTGTTGATGCAGTCTGGCCCTGATTGTTGTTTTGGTGTTGACACCGATTTTAGTTTAGGTGGATGATTATTGATTATGATTAAGTCCTGATCGAGGATCAGGCATGGGATGGAAAATCCTAGCTTGGAGGGCTAGGTGTTGGAAAATCCTAACCTGGAGGGTTAGGTGTTGAAAATCGTAGCTTGGAGGGCTAGGTATGTGAAAAGTCCTAATTCGGAAGAGGTGGGTGAAAAGTCCTAGCTTGGAGGGCTAGGTGAAAAGTCCTAACTTGGAGGGTTAGGTGCAAATTCCCATCTTGGAGAATTAGGTGAAAAAGTCCTGGCTTGGAGGGTCAGGTCCTAGCTTGGAGGGCTAGGTTTGGAAAAGTCCTAATCCGGAAGAGTTGGGTGAAAAGTCCAAGCTTGGAGGGCTAGGTGAAAAGTCCTAGCTTGGAGGGCTAGGTGAAAAGTCCTAACTTGGAGGGTTAGGTGCAAATTCTCAACTTGGAGGGGTAGGTGAAAAATCCTTAGCTTGGAGGGCTAAGGTGATTGGAGCCCCTGGATCGGTCTGGTGACCGATCAGGGAGTTGGCACGGTGCTCCTTCGTGGATCGGTCTGGTGACCAATCCAGCAATGACTGATCGGTCTGATGACCAATCAGGAAGTATGCGTTTCACCCACTGTTTGGCTCCTGATCGGTCTGGTGACCGATCAGGGAGCAAACAGTGAGATTGAGTTCCCTTGCTGAACTACTCCTGATCGGTCACCAGACCGATCAGGATCACTGTGCAGATCGTTCGGGAGAACGGTCCAGTGTTGCAGGTTCCTCTCTATGATCGATCAGGACGGAGCCTGATCGGTCTGGTGACCGATCAAGATGTTTCCTGATCGGTCCGGTGACCGATCAGGATGTTTCCTGATCGGTCCGGTGACCGATCAGGAGGTCTGGACTGCGAAGCTCAGAAATCGCCCAATAAAGGGGTGGATCGGTCCGGTGATCGATCCACAACTTGGGATCGGTCTGGTGACCGATCCAGGAGAGTCTCAAAGAAATCGCGATTTCTAATCGAGTGTTGGGGACCGATCAGGACGGAGCTTGATCGGTCTGGACCCAACTTGATCGGTCTGGTGACCGATCAGGAGGCTCTCTGATCTATTCGGTGACCGATCACTTTAATTCAAATTGCACTGTCAGACGCTCTGATCGCGTCTGAACGTATCCGATTCTCTGCGCTTAACGTCTGATACATGATATGCTGTTTGATATGCTGCTCTAACACTCTGATTAAGCTGCAGGTGACAGGGGAGGATTCAAACACTCAAGGAGAAGTCAATGGAGGCTTTCCTTGGAGCAGGTTTGTCCGTTTTTCCATCTCAGGTTGCAACAGCCGAGCTGCAGACTGGAGCTGAGACTGGAGCTTGGCTGAGGGAAGCTCAGGGAGTCCAGGGATAGCTCAGTGGTAGCTGGCGTTGGCAGATGAGCAGCTGGGAGCTGTAGGGATGGTGTCATCTGATGCTTGGTGGAGAAACAAAAGAGAGAAGGAGACTTCGGTTGAAGCAGAGTTCGATAGTTCCAAGTGTTCGAGCTTGCTGAAGTTCTTACTGCGATTTTGTGTTCTCCACACTTGACTTGCTGTGTGCGTGTGCTGTTGATTCTTTGAGCAAGTCATTGAGATCTGAGGAGCAACCAACTCTTACGTGAGTGATTGTAGGAAGGAACAAGGAGCTTGGAGTCCAACAGTGAGAAGACACGAAGGAGGGAGTCCTTGCGTGAGATCATCGCTGGGTGGAGCTCGAGATAAGCTTGCTGTGTTCTTGTCCTTGCTAAGTGCTGAGTAAGAGTTTTCTTTGTGTTTCATTAAGCTTAAATCTATATCCTTGTTTGAAACGCTGTGGAGAGGTTTCTCCACCGAGAAGGAGGTTGTTTTATATCCGGTGCTAACCGGGGCTTGATCTGCCGACGATCAAGGGATCGCCCACCTTAAGGGCACGCCAAGGAGTAGGGGCAAGTTATCCCCGAACCTTGTAAACCCTCCTTGTTAGCGATCTTGCTAGTTGTAGTTGTTTCCCTTCATTTTCTGTTTCTGTATTTTCTGTTTTCATACTGCCGCTGTGCTACTAACAAAGTGAAGTGCAGAAATTGAATTTGGGTCTAAGTCAAAGTGATTGGCTATATTCACCCCCCCCCTCTCTAGCCATCCGGTTTCCAACAATCAGAACGACTATCTCTAAGTGAATGAAGGATAGAAATACTAAGACCTCTGATTCACCTCTGATTAAGAAAGTACTATAGCTTCGAGACATATTGCATGAACGAACCGCGATAATGCGGCAAGCATACGACATGTTGGTTGGTCAGTACCAATCTATCTAGCGGGGTTCAACAACAACATATGAGTTTTCCGGTCAACAAATGAGCCCAAAGCTTGGGTGAAGGTTGTGGAAGCCCAACATTATGCCAAAACTTCAGTGTGCTCTTTGGCTCTTTGCAAATGACTACCTACACACCACAGATCAACTCCCATATGGACTCTGCAAAATCTATTGCTACGTAAGCTTAC
The DNA here is from genome assembly GCA_024364735.1 of Boesenbergia rotunda. Taxonomy (NCBI): domain Eukaryota; kingdom Viridiplantae; phylum Streptophyta; class Magnoliopsida; order Zingiberales; family Zingiberaceae; genus Boesenbergia; species Boesenbergia rotunda. Next base: position 229,972 of record JAGFNQ010004634.1, read on the forward strand.
GGATGAAACACTAAATCATACTTTTTTTAGGTGTTTGATCAACAGCGCCCTTTGGGACAAGGTGAAGACATGACTCCACTCGTCACGCTCCGAGATCAATGGAGTCGTTGATCCAATATAAAATCGGGCAGCACCTCCTTTATCCGACGAACAATTTACGCAAACATACAGCACACGCAGTTCATAATTTGGCCTCAGACCTCAAAACAAATATATAATATATGGAAAATGAAAATATCGTAATACTAAAATCTATAATACTCACCTGAGCTGCCCGGGACAGATACGCAGCAAAAACAACAACACAAAGTCCAACAAAGGACTCAAAATACAATACCACACGAATGAATAAAACTACATGATTATGATATAAAAATGAACACAACACCAAAACAAATGCTATAAAGAAAAACCAAACGCGCGGAAGCACCCAACCAAATGGAGTCGTGGGGACCCAGGACTAGCAATTGGGCTCCTCCGACGAGCTATCAACTTGAAAACAAAAGCATTGTTTTCTAAGCGAACACGAGGCCGAACATGAGAGACCTCTCCATGTCTACGGATTAAAAAATTTAATCCGAATGGAGACCTATCCCTCAAACGACCGTCTCGTCATCGAATCAATCGATTCGAGTTACAACTTAGCCAATCTCAAAGATCGAGCCTTGTAACTCGCCTAACCGATCGACCGCGGAGACGACGGGCGGATCACCGATTTTTGTGTTTATCTTCGGGGTCCATGACATTATTAATTATCAACATTAATTAACAATAATTAAAACATGATAATTAATCAATAACACACGTGCGATAACAAGAATATCACATAAAATAATAGAGAAAACAAAGAGGGGCCAAAGAGAGATTTTACCTCTTATTTTACCTCACAGTCTTCTACCGTATAACCCTCCCCTCTTGGACGTCGTGTGGGCGACGATCTACTAAGACGCGGAGTAACCAAGATCACCAAGTCTTCACCTTCTCTCCTCTTCTTCCAAACACCAAAACCCTAATTGCAAGGGTTGATGCCGCCGACCACCAATGAAGGAAAAGACCTCCTCCTTGCTTGGTCCGGCCACCAGCTGATGAAGGGAAGATGAAGAAGATGAAGAGGAAGAGCACTTCTTCTTCCCGGAATCACTGCCAAAAACCCTATACTTTTCCCTTTTTGCTTGTGCCGGCGCCGCCCACCTTCAAAGGTTGCCGCCGGCCCAAAGCTGCTCCTCGTTGTTGATCCCGGCGCCGATCACCACCACTGGTGGAGAGGAAGAGAAGGTAATTGATGGAAGGAGAAGAGAAGCAAGCAACTTCCCTTTATCTTCCTTCCAACCGGCCATCTTCAACCTCCTGCCACTGGCGCCAACTCCCTCTTGCTACCTTCACCACGCACGCACCCACAAGGCACCGGGAAGAAATTTCCCTTCACCTCCCGTGGGGTATCTGCTCGCCACCGGATGGAGGAAGAGAGGAGGAGATGAACCACCTCCTAGCTTGGTAGTCACCGGCTAGGAAAAAGGAGAAGCTATCCCCTTATTGTCGCAACCCTGGGAGAGAGGGAGGAGGGAGAGAGGGAGAAGAACCTAGGGTTTTTCCTTGGATGATTCCTTGATTCATTAGCCTTGGTTTCATGACTCCTATGGGGTATATATAAGGCTACGATAGGGACTATGAGGAGGAGTTGGGTCTTGGCCCGCAAATGGATTCAAATCCGATCCATTAATGGAGATTCATTCCACTAAAGGATCCCTATTGAACTTCCTCACCAACCCCCATATTTTCATATGGGCTCCACCAATTATGAGCACATCCATCTCCCCGTGTTTAAGATATCGAATGTCCGTCGATTAATTTAAATTACTGACAATTTTAATTAATCAACCTCTTGATCATTGACTAGTATCATTTAACCTTTTCATCATGTTGGACCACAGTCCACTTGCAAGATTTAACATGATGAACCTTATAAGCTCATCAAGGGGGCATCATCATCCCGACTCACCGAGACACGGATTCCGTCAATAATCAATGACACACCATGCAAATAATATTGTTTCCCAACTTACTGGGTCTATCGATTTAACAGAATAAATCTCGCCCACTGGTAAATCAAAGAAACAAAATACTAAATACACATGCTCGTTATTATATCGGGATTTAGAGATTGTACTCCATAATATAACCGAGGTTTGATCCAATTATAAAGTCAGTATAAATTGGATCACCTCTATTTTGGTCCTGCTCAATGCACACAAAGCGCACTAGTGTAATTCTATGGTTAAGACAAAACCACACCTAATTACACTACAACCATGCCGATGGTTTGTCCAACTCCATCTTGGTTGTGAGCTTCTTACTTATACTCTGCAAGGAATTGATAACATGATCTTCTGTGCATCACCACACACCATGTTATCTACAATGCAAAGTATCATACATTTTGTGCATATACTAATATAAACATACAACCAGTGATTCTGTGATTCTCTTTCAAAATATAGATGTTCTTATATAAAAGCAAGACTTTTAGTATACATCAAAGCATACATCCTAACAATACTCACCTGAGCTGCCCGGGGCAGATACGCAGCAAAAACAACAACACAAAGTCCAACAAAGGACTCAAAATACAATACCACACGAATGAATAAAACTACATGACTGCGATATAAAAATGAACACAACGCCAAAACAAATGCTATAAAGAAAAACCAAACATGCGGAAGCACCCAACCAAATGGAGTCGTGGGGACCCAGGACTAGCAATTGGGCTCCTCCGACAAGCTATCAACCTGAAAACAAAAGCATTGTGATGGGTGGTGACTCCAAGTGCACTTTGCGAGTATAGAGAAAGAAATGCATGGCTGAACAAAAATTGCTGAATAAGCTATATAGAAACAATAGGATATAGTTTCGACAGGAATATTAGAATATGCATAACTGAAAATAACAAATGACTATATATACCAGAAAATTAGCCTATCCTAATAAAAAATGCTCGTATCATACGAGTAAGTGAAGGGTCATCAAACCACACAAATGGTATATTCTGTATGTGCATATCAAACAAGTGTAATAAATAAATGCAACAATCACAATCAAATGCACAATGCATCATATCCACATGATGCAATGACATGGTCACCCCTGACGCCAGTCAAACCACCGAGACATGCAATAATGTGTCAGCCGAGTGGGTAGAGTTGTGACACTATACGCACTCTGTCATCACTACTCCTAAGTGACCGAGTGGACAGAATGTTGGTGAGGGACCACCCTCGACCCCATGTATATATGAGAGAGTGTCGCTCTCATCTCCTCTGGTCTATGGTAAGAGAAGGGATCCCTTCCTGCTACCACACTCCGAAACCACTACCCATGAGTGACCGAGCAGAGCAGTACAGAGCAAATACACACACCCAGCGGTATCCACTAACCCATGAGTGGTCGTGTTTGCATATCATATACCGAACGACGGGCTCAAACAACAAGGGAGCTAATGATCGCCGGCGTGCAACAGTGCAGGGATAGTGCATAACTCTGACACGTGCAACCCCTCCCGGTCAAAATATATAACTCAATCTAACATGCACATGTCGATCATAGGTATAACAACCTAATCATCATGCAATTTGATACACATGCAAGTAATAACAGAAATCAAACCAATGCAGATATTAAGTGACATGTCACTGTATCTATGTACACATGCATACATGAATATTATACATAATCATATATCAATACACGAGACTATATAGAAAGGATTGAATCATCTTAAAAATCAAGCAAAAGTATCAAGCTGGATAACAAACGGTAGCAGATTTAAGGTAAATAAATCCTACTGCACATAAGTAAATAGTCATGCATAAAAATAAGTGGATCTAAAGGAAAACAAGCAAGAAGTATCTGCCTCCAAGTAGGAGTCTGTATCAAAAGAGAACCTCCCGTCCAGAAGTCCAAAAGCAAATCAATCAGTGTTCTATATCAAAGGACATATTAGATAACTATTTACGTAGAAACAACCACCAATCAACCATTAATCTATATAGGTAGCAATCCTAATCAGAATCATCCTAAGTTAATAGCTATCTCTTAACTTAATCAAGACTAATAGCTAATTTACTTTTCCTTCTCTTGGAGCTCTTGACAGAACACCCCAATACTTATAGCTCATGACACCCTACCACAGGGTCAGAAATAGAACAACTCCAACAGAGTTTGCTTCCCACCTTAAATAGAATTACCACAAACCAAATGCAAACAACTATTCGATTGCATTATAGATTCAAGGGAAAACAACTAAGACTATATACAAACAGAAATACTACCAAAAATCTAGGATCAGATTATACCCCCATAACCCAATATAGAACAAAACCCACTCTAAATCCTATAAATCCAACCAATTTCCATCATCTAACTAGGTTAATCGATCTCATACAAGATCTACATAGGTAAAAAGGATCTTTACTTGAATTGGTGCGCCCGCAAGCTCATAGTTCTGATTCCAGCAAATCCATATTAACAAAACCAAATACGAACAAAGAATTCTAATACAGCAATGACTGGAATCCTCAACTCACAGATCACATGTCCATCTAGAATCACAAATCCAATCGGATCAAGACTGGAAAACTGCTCAACCTTCTGCCAAACCGATCTACACCTTTCAATAGCTGTCTCACAGCAACAATTACCTTATACATTCAAAACCAACAGCAAACCAAAACCGTAGTAGAGGATTCCAAACAACTATACCAAAACGAACAAAACGTTTACA